>JAOBYG010035116.1:0-12304 GCA_025403545.1 Epizoanthus stellaris | reverse complement strand
GTGTTTAATGAATGCAGCCTAAATCGATAATAATAAAATTGGAGGAGGAAAAACTAATGTCAGGCAGCAAGCAGTATATATTTAAAAACCCAGTGTCCCTCTATTAAATATTACCATCAAAAGTTAATGTTTGTTTTACCTAAACTGACTCCTTGATCCTTATCAGTAAACGTTTCGTCCAATATTATTTAAAAAATTTATAATAAAGATCTAATAAAGAATTACTAGAATACCACCCGCGATAGAGTGAAATTTTCCTTTAAACTCTTAAGATTTTGGCCGAGAAGCAGTCAAAATCTTACAAAACCCTCCCAAACTGAGCATATGACTAGACAGCATCCTAATTAACTTCAGAGAAGTGAGAGAAGTGAGAAACTGTTTTTAAAATACAAGGTCAGTAAGACCTAGATTAGCCACATGGTTATTTCAACAGCTGAGTGAACCGGGACGTGATTATCCTCTGCATGCTATTCAGCAAACATTTGGCAGACAATTATTTATCTTTATTACTTCCACTGAGCTAGAACGAGAAACTCCATAATTACATACATATCTTTAAGCCGTTTTATCGTCTTAGAAGACCAAGCACACGTCCTTGGTGAATTTATCGAGTTGGCAAACCACTACTGAGAAATATAATCCGACTTGTTTGATTCATTTTGTGGATATTTCTTCAGATTAAACTGTGTCTCAGCACTGACGCACAAAAGAAGCCGTCAATTACATGAATTGCTACTTTAAAATAGATTTGTAATACAACCGTTGCTCAGTGTCCTCAGTGCATATTCTTAAACATCTGCCACATATTGCCAAGAGAAAGTTTGCCAATTTATTCAACGCTTTTTAACAGGATTTAAAGTCACAATACTGCACAGAATTTGCTCTCGTTATGGTTTTATCACCTTTAAAAATACTAGTATATATTTCAAAAACAATAATTCTTGCGTTTTATATTTACAATTACTTACAATATAGTAGAATTTAGAAAAGTATCATTCCGAATCGTGAAGAACGTCTGTCTAATATTAACCACACGGGATGACCAGATAATCAAGTAAATGCTGAATAAATAGTTTCTTCATTTTATGTGAATACCAAAATTGCCTAAGTAACAGGCAGAAAGTGTCGAGAAAGTTTGTATTTTCTCCATAGTTGCTTAGTAGATTTGGTTACAGTCGCATCAATGTTTGCGCAATCCGTGTGTATGTTGTACGGACGACAAAGAGGAGACGCCAACTCATTTGCATCTGTTCTCTATGTAATTGAAAACTTTCAAGTTCGGAAGTAGTCAAGAGAAAAGACAGCGCGTACAGCTTCTATTTATTTTTAAAATTAAGCGAATATATTATTAAATTGCCAAACAAGTTTGTACACATGGACGAAAGTCGAATTGTGAGCAGAAACGAGCCCTCCCGAGCATGCACCCGTTCAACATTGGATAATAAAAAAATCAACACCCTGTCTTTTGCCTGATTTCGAAACTAATAACTATTCACTTCATGCATTTGGTAAGTTTAAGAAAGATTAAAGTATTCAGTAATAAACAAGCGTAATTATGAGCAATTTCGGCTCATTGTTTCTTCTTTGAAAGTGTGCTTCAAGTCTTCCGTGAACATACTGGGCTATCATTCTTGAATTTGCCCCCTTCCAACACTCGCTGCAAGATTTGCTTTTGCTTCTATCCAATCTTTACTTAATCCCACTGACATCATTAATCACGACTCGGCAAAACGCCTCAGTCACAACATTTGAATTGGCTTACCTCTCTGACTGCGCCTTGTTCCCCACACAAACTCTACGCGTCTTTAATCGTTCGTCTTGCCTGAAAGTTTGCGCCGTGTAACTTTGGTCTGTTTCGGAAAGGCATACAGTTGTTCTGTGAAAATGAAACATCCATACTTAGTCTTATGTTGCATTTGCTTCAGCTCGTTTCAGTTTCAATGAGATATTCGAGCTTTTAACAGCTGGAAAAAAGATTTAATCGTACCGAATATGAAGAAAGGTCTTATTAGAAAAGAAGTGTTTCCTTGACTTCAAGGCTTTCCAACACAGAATTCAATATTCTCCTGACGGAAATGTCAATTCAGAATGCTTTGTCTAGCTCCAGCGCTGTCATTTTCAAGTTTTCATCAACTGTCATCATAAACAACCTTGCCAGGCTAATTATGAAGTTTATATGGCCGAGTTTGTGACTTTCACGACAATACATTAGATATGCAAAAAAACGAGATTAGTAAACGTGATTTCAAAATTAATAGAAGCCACCTTTTGCTTGAAGCATTAGAAAACGTGTCAACAGCACATTGTTGTATATGCATAATACCTGATTGACTTTCTAAAGAATATGAAAACATTCATCATAAAAGATGGCCGAAGGTCGCGCAAAGTTTACTTACGAAAGTGAAAAATTAATTACAACTAGAGAGATTTAATCTTCCTAAATAGGAAATCTTGTTTCAAGAATTTCATCGAATCCGTTTTCCCCGGAGACACAACTGCTTTCAATTCTTTTTATTGACTTTTATTATGGTAACCTCAGTCTTTCCAGCTCTAAATTCATTATATTTTCATAGCTTTTCATATTTCATTCGAACGCCCTCGGTTCAGCCAATACTTGTACGGAATTGTAATTCCATAGTGTGTCAATACCTTAGACAGACGGAACAAACAATTTGTTCGTTACAAAAATTCTCGGCTTCAGATCTAATTTATTCGGAATGTTGGAATTCAAAATTAGCCTTAATATCAGTCCGTTGGTTTCGTGCTAGAATTCATGTTTTCCAACAATGCGCGATAGTTTTGGCGAACGCCTGGCCAGTTGCAAAACAACATACCATATTGCTTTATTTGTTCGACGCAGGTGACGTGAAAGTTCCGGTAAACGACCGTATCTTGACTTATTAAGAGGACGAAATGATTTATTTGGGTGTCAAAGTTTGTTTCCGAACTGATAAAAACAGAAAGGCTCGATTTTGTTTTGAACAGGCCTCAGAGATGGAGATAAAACTTCGCTGATAAGGTCTCAGAGCACTTTGCACAGAACCCGAGCTAAAGTAGTTCGGCAGGCGAAGTGGTGCTACTTCGAAAACAATATCGCGCTGTATATAGAGACGCTTTTATTATAAACACAAGGCAGAGAGCAAAAAGAACCCCCTGGCAGAAAGCCGAAAGGATCGAAGAAATATTTTTAGAATGCAGCACTTAGTGATTGTATGAGGCATTTTACGAGCTGCTGTGAAGGACAATTATCACCTGATAGTGATTCAAATTACCCACAATTCCCAATTCAATCTGATAACCAAGAGCAAAGAAATTGTTATGGCTTTCAATATACAATACGCAGCGCTGGTCATTAGAAAAAAATAAATAAATGTTTGGCTGCGACGAAAGGTTTTCGACGGCTTCTATCCCACTATATATTTAAATTTATGAAGAAACTAACATTCTCGTATCGAAGAATTCTGACCAATAGACTATAGAGCAAGGTTGTTTTTCATTTCAATTTGCATCCACTATGCTTTGCCGACGATTTGTTATAGTCACAAGTCGACTCTGAAACAAATAAATAAAATTCAATGGAAACTAATTTGAGAAACCGAGGAATCTTCTGTTGATCTGCCTCTTTGAGGCAAATACATTTTGCTTTTTATAATTTAGTCGATTTGAAAGGTCTCCAATGACTTTATATCCATACTTCTTTTCCTATTTGGTAATTGGCTGTATGCACAGTATGAGTGAACAGATATATCTACAGTATCGCCAGTACAGCAAAGAGTTAGCAGTTTCTTATATTATAATTACAGGGGAGCGAGCAAAGTCTCATTCATGTTACCAACTGAACTAGCAGTCTTCGCCTGGCCATCATATACTTTGTCATCGATAAACTGAAGTTTAGCCGCTAAAGCCGTTAAACATATCGTTTCATCAGTCCTGGAGTGAATCGAATACTGCTCAGACAAGAGCAACTAAAATTTAAAAAGTTGTCTGCTTTTGTAATATTTCCATAAATATTCCTTTTGTGTACTACGTATTCCTGTCTACAGCGGCCACGCCATGCCTTTGATAAAATTCGTGCGCCCTGTCTTCAAAAATACTCTCTGACTCTGTGTAGACGCGCTATCTCAGTGTATTGTTTTGTAATTTTGTTTGCACTGATTATTTTTTATTGCAAACACCGCTATCAACCCCAATCATTGTCGCTGGATTAGCTAAATGATATTTAGGCAATTACGAATGATTAAAGATTAAATTAAAGTTCTTGTTTTATACTCGAGTCAAAGCTCAGTTGTTTTTTGCAAAGTAGGATGTCTTAACATTAAAATGCTTGGTTAATGACATGTTGTAGCAAGGTCATCATAACATTATGAAATAACTCTAGGTTGTGGCTACAATATACACCTTGTTCTGACCGAAGTTGACTGCTTATTCTAGAACACTCTTACTCTGATTACAGCAGAAATACTATTAAAAGGACCGCGGCAAATGGAGAAATTGTAGATCTCAGTTTTGAACTTCGATAGACATTTTGCTTGAACAAGTTCAAGTTGCATAACCAGTTTGGAAGATGCTTCGGATACAGATGAGTACGATGAAACCTCGCAAATAACATTTTTCACAATACTTTCAATAACTTAATAGCATTTGCATTATTAGAAGGGCGAATAAATGCAAACAATGCTGTGGTTCAAGGTTTATCTTTTCCTTTTGGTCAAAAACTGAAAAAGCTAGAACAACAACAACTTTGATCAATGTTATAATAATTTGACTGTCAAAAAGCCAAATGCTTCGGGCATATATGGGCATGGATGCTTTTTGATGAATACTTCAAAGGAAGGCAGGCCATTTTTTTGTTGCAAACATTTTTAGTCGATAACTGTGTAATATAATATCTCCAATGAATCTTAGCCACTATACATGGTTCGTATGCCAATGTGTTAGGAAATTAGGGACTGGTCATCAAATACGTAGGACGGGTGGAGGATAAGGTAAAATTATCTTCGGCCTAAAAGTTTCTAAGGCCCCCTTCTTGCGGGCAATTTATACCCGACGTCCCGGTGTCTGGTTTCACCGCCCCTCGAGAACTCAACCAATCACAGACGTTCCAATTAACCGTTGAAGCTCACTGATTGGTCAATATTTTTAGAACAGCCCCGAGGTCCCTCCTTTTAGCGCGTGAGACATATACTTTAAACACTGAAAAATATCAGGGAATTCCCTCATTTTTAATACCTCTGGAAGATCCCGTGAGCACCATTAATTTTTCTCTCTCACTCCACCTTCAACTTTTATAACGATCAGTATCTTACAATTTCTCGCCCAGTTTTGGAAGTTACTCTCAGGATCGATTCAAATGGTTCAAGAACCTTCTCAGTCCCAAACACATAAATTCTTCATATCAGTCTACAGATATTTTTATAAAACAAGTTTAGAGAATTTGGCAGTTCATCTATGAGAATTTGCTGGCTGTGATCAGTTCCTTTATTCTCATCACCAAACTATTAATCTCTGTATTACCGTTGTAAAGAGAATAGGGATAAACTGACTGGGGCTGAAATTTCCAACCAAGATGCTTTGCGCGTACATCTTATCAACTCTTCAGTGTCTCTCTTATATTATCATGCTCATATGAGGTTTTATTCTCTCGTTTACTAGAGTAAGAAGTAGTATGGAATTACAGCTTACCAACACTACAAAATATTTTGACCGTCCCGAATGTTTTGCAAATTGGATCTTGATATGACAGACCGAGATCAGCAATATTTAAAATCCTTTGTGTACTCAGTATAGTCTTAGATCGAGTTTAAATCGCGAGCGCTGCTTTGCTATTGCGTTACGCGGCCGGCGTCTTGGAATGGAAACTAATGAAACAAAGAAACTGATCACGTTCACCTGCAACAAATTTTCCTGATAAATCACAAATTCTCCCAACTGTTTGTTAAGCAAAGTAAGGAGAAGCTGAATAGCTCAAAGGTTAAACTGACAAGTCAGATGTAATCCGCTCCTCATAAATCAAAGCTCTACAACCGACAAAAAGTTTTCCGTTCTTAATCTTATTTCAGTACACGCTGAAGGAGAATATCACTGTAAATTGGAGCAGTTGTAACATTTCCGGACTGGTGTTTTTAAATTTAATTTCAAATTTCGAAATAATGAATAGACGATAACCTAAAAGTATATTACTATATAAAAGAAGTTATACGGATTATTTTTGGACGTTTTCAACTTAAAAGAAGAGATAAGATGAAAATGTGCGCGTAAATGTCTCTGGTTTAAGCTCCTGCCACATTAGTCATTATAGCAATACAGGCTCACTTTAAAGTGTCATATCACAAAATACAACTCCCTATGTATACACAAGTGTTTTCTAAAATTGGCGTTCATTTTGTGTGAATTTCTTTTGGTGAACCCTAACTGACTAACCAAACTAGCTTATGTCTCAAGCAAAGACAAATCTTTGTCATTTTTCAGTCCTTCGCGGAATTTAAGCGGAACACGCAAAGTCGCACAAAAACCGTTCGTGTTTACTTTGCTTGCTGTCATGTTAACTTTAAATAAACATATCTGTAGTTTCTTTCATTTAGCGCAGGCATTTGGCAGATTCGAATTTATTTTGATTACTTATAATAGCGACCACTAGATGAACGTCGAAGTTTCTATTTCTACTCCCTAGTTCACAGATGTATCTGATACCTGTTCCTCACATCCATGATATGAAAAATATTAAAGTGTTATAAAATTATTGACAAGTGCATAAATCATTGCGTGAGTTTCTAGTCACTAGCAAAGCGCCACATAAAGAACCCTTCCTATCATTCCCATTGTATTCGCTATGGCACTTTCTGTGATATCAGTTAAAAGCAAACTAAGTTAGATACTTGCCTCAAATATAGCGACAGAGGGGAAGAATTCTGTATAAACATCAGCTTTTCAGACGTGCTGTAGCTCGTCTTGTTTCGTTAGACTTGTTTACGCGAATGGTGAAAGTCGAAAACAACACCGTATTTACAAATATTGAGCCAAACCCAATACGGAAACAGAATAACTGATATTTCTCTGTTCACGAACAGTAACCGTACTTGGTTTCACCAAAGCTAAGTCAAACAAATAAACTGTTTACTTATTTCGTGATTTCTTAAGCGTGTTTCAATTTCGCCAAAAGCGATCATATATTAAGATAATAGAGATAAAATCTTCCGCAGACTCGATGGCATCTAGCATATAATTACCATTGAATGATTGTGCACTCAATATCAATATGACACAAGGATACTAGTCTAATTGTTAATAATGGGGAAATGTTTTTAAAAATTATCCTAAGGATATCAATTGAAAATATATTTTTAAAACCACAAAATGTCCAACCGCTAACGATGTAGCAAACGATTGCAACAGAAACTTATATCTTTCAAGAAAATTATCTTCAAAGATGTAAAGTGAGCGCAAAATACAATCTGATAACATATATGCACACGTTCACGTTTACGTTTTAACGAGTTTTGTAAAGCTCTTAGGTGATACGTGTCTAAATACAGTATTGTATTGTATTGTATTGTATTGTATTGTATTGTAATATGCAAAAACGCAGATGTGTCAGATAATGGCAGGATTACTAAACGTTTCTCGATAAAAATATAGATATCTATTAATATCTACTGATATAATCGACAATCGCCGACAACGCTTCGTGCAACAAAGATTTTGTGGGTGTTTTTGCTCATTAACAGTTTAGGACAATTCGAGAAACGGTCATTGTAATTAACATATCTTGCGGAACTGCAGACTTGGTTGCACACACACACACACACACACACACACATAGCTTGATACACATACAGACAGACACACACCCACATACCCATAGGCCATACACATACACATATACACACACAAAGGCACGCACGTACACACATATGCGTACACATACACACGTACACATGCCCATAGGCCTGCATATATATACACACATATAGTTATACGCACGCACGCACACGGACACGCACACGCACGCGCACACGCACATATATACATTTGACATAATATTCGCCAGAAATTATATCATATGTTAAGAGGCTAAAACGATGTTATTAAACCATTTTCTTGGAAAGAACGTTTCGACTAAAAAGTCATCTTCTGGAATATGACTTTTTGGTCGTAAACGTTTGTTTCCAAATTTTTCAAAAAACAACAGTAACATAATTTTAGCCTTTTGACATTATTACTTAAGAAACTGAAAGTAACAAAGCTCAGAACGATTTGTCTTTTTGTACAATACTAATATTCCACTTCTTGTTGAAGATAACTTTTTGATAGTAAAGTGTCGGAACATAGCGAAATTATTTGCTAAAATATAATATGCTCTCCGAGATTGTAACATGCTAAAACATGGACGATGCAATTACTATTACTTTGTGTTTGTGACTATGAAAGTACGACAATTGGATAGTTCCAATTTATTTTTAGTCAGTAAAAAATGTGTTCTTATGAACGCAATCCATTGATGTGAATACAAAAGAACAATGAAAAGAGTATATTAGTATATAAAGCCAAGTTATTATAATTTATGGAAACCGTTGGAAAAGACTATTGACCACTGCAATGGCTGTTGTACCCCAGCTGGTTAACGCGTTTAGAGATGTTGCACAAAAAGCCTGATAACAAAGAAAACGATGGCACAAAACCTTAATTTAATTACGAAAAACAAATAACAGGAAACTAAACTTTACACAAATGATAAAAATCAGTGAAGTTATGCGATATGAAACAAAGTGAGAGGACAGAAAGAAATAAGGTAAAACTGACCACATAACATGCAATGTAGCTACAACAGAACTATACAAAGCTGATTAACGCCACTTTGAGTACTGAAAGCGCCTTTCAAAGCCGAGTGCCGATGAACTTCTCCATATATGGGCAAAAATACAGTGTGATCATTCAAATGAAATTTCGTGATGAGTACTATTAACCCTTTCAGTCCTGATGCCTTTCAAAACTGAGTGAGATGTCACAATTTCTCGACACAAGGGCAAAAACACAAAGTGTGACCATTCAAATGAAAGCTCTTGATGAGTACTATTAACTTTTAGAGTACTCCGAGTACGTTTCAAAACTGAGTGAGATGTCATAACTTCTCAACACATGGGCAAAAACACAAAATGTGACCATTCAAATGAAAGCTCTTGATGAGTACTATCAGAATATATTTATTGATCCATATACTGACATTAGTACATTGGATTACTAATTAAGAAATTATTTACACAATTACTACTGTTTACAATTACCTAAGACTATATAAAACTATTTGATACAATTTGCATTTACTATCGCAAGAATATCATAAAAATATTTTCATATATATAATATGAAATATGAAAGATGGCCCACCTCCCTCATCTCGCGGAATAAGCGTCCCCTTCCTATCCGCCTCATAAAAGACCTCAATACATTACGCCATACTCTAAATACCTGTAGGTATTTCTTTGGCGATTCTATGACTTACTCGTTTCAAAGTAAAACTTTTACTAAAAAAGAAACGGCTCTCCGCAGCAGAAAATATTAAATGAACGCCCTTATCGCTTCTAAGAGGAAATGAGGTAGAAACAGTTGCTCGTTGTATACAGATTTAAGATAAACTAGAAAGAAATGACATAATTCGTTCATAATACTTCTACAGTTTTTGAGAGTCCTACATCATGTACTTGCCAGCAAATCAAACTATTTTATAAACAAAAACGTTACGTACAGTTTGGTCACAGTTGTGATTGACTACTGACATACAATTTCTCCACTGTCTGTGCAGGTTAGCCTGACCTCAGACGCTAATTGATCCTTTCTCGCAGCAAAGGAAAATCAGCGTCTGAGGTCAGGCTAGTGCAGGTCGAATAGCCAAATTTCCCATTGTATTGCTTCATGTTGGATACAAGGGCTCTGGCTGGCATATCAGTTGTGGATACTAGTAATATGCCCTTGCATGTCTGCTTGCCATTCACTGTGTTTACTGAAATTCCTAATTAAAACATAACACCCGACATAAATCAATCAACAAAACAATCAATCAATCAATCAATCTAACACTCATTCAGTCAATCAACAACAACAACAACAACAACAACAACAACAATTTATTTCGGTATTCCCATATGTATCCATGGTATTACCTAAGTTCTAAATACTATAACTAGATACTTATATAATAACGGTTATATAAAAATAATCGAATCAAATAAGGTTTTCCCTTTGTCTCTGCATACAATCATGTACATCAACGCTATTAAAAAGAAAGATAATTTTTGACTGAATATCAAGATCTTTGAAATGGCAATATTTTTTACTTATTTCGCAATATTTTTCTCGTACGCTGTCGTAAAGTTTGCAAGCAAATAAGAAATGTGTTTCATCAGTTTTCAATTTCAGTAGAATTACAGAACAGACAAGTACTCATGTGTTCGGGGGTTTGGGGTCACTGTGTGTCAATCCGTCACATCAGTTAGTAAATCAATAAACTCAAATAAGTTATTTGTAAGTGAATGAACAATAAACCATACTACTTTAATATCCATACATACATACATCTATCCGTCCGGCCGTAATCTCAGTTTGCCTCTCTGTCTGTTTATCTTATTGTCTATCTGTGTCTGGTTGAGTGCTCTGATTGGCTAGACAGATGGCAAAATAAGTGTAAATATGTCAGAGGCTATTAAGACAATCATATGTGTATCTTCGTCTTATTTCTATTTTATAAAAGCAATATAAAATGGCTGCTTGTGTCTATAAACTGTGATATAAACACACCAGAATTTTTAGAGCACTCGAGAAGCAAGAGAAACACTCGGCTTCACCTGGTGTTCCTCTTAATTGACTTAAACTTCTCTTGTGCTCTACAACTTCTGGTGTGTTTATATAACAGTTTATAGACACTCTCAGCCATTTTATATTGCTTAACCGGCATTTGCTTCAATAGTTTTTCCTAATTACCAGCATGTTACCATGGATGCACTCTATGTTACGGCAACATGTGTAACGTTTCTACTGTCTGGACCTGCTTTCAACATTGTTCTTCGACTTTGTAATTTGTTTGGCTTTTGTCTGTTTTAATTTTTTGGAACAACTTCCGAGGCATATTAGGAATGGAAAAACATAAATTGTAGCACAATACCAAACATTTAGATAGCCAAATCGGTTGATACACAATCATTTTTGCTACTCCAATTAAAAAAAATCGAATGAATCCGAATTTGCTGCATCGGTAGGATGAGGGTCCCAAGACATAATTTCCATTTTTCTGTTCTGTAAACAAGCTTCCAAAGACCAGGAAAATTTACAGCTCTTTAATTCCAGAAAGACCAGGTGTTACCCTTCTTCTACAAAATAAAAAATGTGCCACCCTTCTAGATCCAAGAAGCGGCACGTCCAAGGTCAAAACAAAGATCAGGTGTGAAGACTGTGAAACATATGCTGCCATGCAAGCAAACTCAACAGTGGTAGCGACTAATTCTGACTGCATTCTCTGTACGTGTTCGAAAACATTTATATTATTATTATTTAATTATTAGCAGATTTTTATTAAAGTTAGACACTGATAGACACTAGCATGATAATTTTGCCTAGCTCCTTTTATCTTGACCAAATGCCGAACCTCTCCCAATCTGGCACGAACATCGAACGTAACGACGTATCACAAATTAACTCGTCATTTATAAACACTAAAACAGCAGCTGGCAGTTCAGTTGTGCAATGCAGCTTACCTCCTCTTCCACCACCTCTGCCACCAAATCCACGGTCTCCACGCGGTGAAAAACCTGTAAAACATTTATTTTTTTAGTTCAACAACATTTTGCACGAAATCGAATCCAAGAAAGGAACAAATTTGAGCAATTTCTACCTGGTCTTCCCATTCTTTCTCAGTTTCTGTCTCGGTTTGTGTTCTTTCCACGTGCAGTAAACAGCCATCTGATCATGCGCGAACGTGAGATAGTCGCGGTGCATGCTGGTTGCCGGCCTCGCTAGCAGATCAAAGATGGCGACCCAGAAGATGATGAAGTTTGGGCAGAAAGTTGCCACGAAAACACCGGCATTAGTGACGAAATATACTTTCAAAGGAGTGGGTAAGTGTATATTTTTCTGAATGTGTAATACTACGCTTCGAGACGTTGATAAAATAGGTCTAAATTATGGTTTATAATCATGTACATTTGAACTTCAACTTGAAGCTATAATAATAATAATAATAATAATAATAATAATGTTTATTTAAAACTCATGGCAGCAACGCTGAATTACGAGAAGTTTACAATTTAAAACCAAA
>JAOBYG010035005.1:0-12304 GCA_025403545.1 Epizoanthus stellaris | reverse complement strand
CACCCCACCATATCAAATGGTCCGTCCTGATATTCTATAAGCTAATAACTTGAGGTTTATGGTAAGAGGAGTTCATCTCTCCTGCAGTGTTTATTATCATCAGTTTCAAAGCACATGTACAGCTAGCTTTGTATTGAGAATCAACGACAGCACACAATGAGATGACAATTTTATTAAAGTAATAATACTAAGAATATTTAAACAAGCAGAAGCTCATCGTTATTCATTTTGCCACCATCAGCCGAATAGAAACGACTTCTAGTTAATCATCAATAAATTGTCACCACTGAATAAATTGTAACCAATAATTCTAAAAATATCTACGCTTCCTGACTGATGGGAGAAGACGTTCGATGGATTATTGAAGTGCTGCTATACTGAATATTTATACAGTTAACATCTTGATAATTGCTCAAAATATCTGTCTTCAAACTTTAACTAAGTTGGTTTCAAAAGTAATATCATTAATTTAAGAACCCTAAACGAACACATTCATGCAACTTTCCTTTATTTCTTTACCTCGTTGCGAATGAAATGAAATTTCTTTGGAATCGAGTCGTTGTCACTAATATTGATTGCCTATCAGGAGAGCCAAGTACATAATATTCAAATTTTCTGTAAACGATTCCAGTTTAATTACTCTTTTTCATTAATTGCCTTTATAATAAAACTGTTTAACAGTCAGCCAACAAGGCAACGTGTGAAGATCTGGATCAAAGTGTTGTACATCTGTGCTTACGCGCTATGGACGAACAATTATTGCCACGCCTGAATCAATGAACTTGGCGATTTGACAGGTATCTTATAAAAAGTGCAAGCACTTTTCTTAAAACTGGTGCGCTCACTTATCAATATGCACATTTACTTTTACGATATACTTTTACGATAGACAAGATTGTCTTTCGACATTTTATACTCCATTCCTGTAGCCCGCAGTGTATATATTTACGGGATTAGCTAGCTTATGGGCTCAATATGTTTCTCCGCGGGTTAGTGATATGACAAACATATTGAAAGTAGAGTGTTATTTGAGTAGAAAAGTCCTCGTCAGCTACTTAACGACTGACACCTTGTCAGCGGTCCGTCTTTAGCTTTAGACTCTACCCATCGGCGTGTAAATTGCCTGTTTGTTGTTGCATCAAAGTCAAATTTATAATTGCTTAGAATAATTGTTATTATTTTGTGATTAAAAATTGTTCAGTTTCTCGTTGTTTCCCAAATAATTGCGTTCTTGAGAGTTTAAAATTGTAATAGTAATATCGCGTGTTTGCTTATTATTTGTGGTTTAATAGCATTTTAAGTACGGTTTTTAAACATCAAAATGTTTATATTTGTGTAAACACATCAGCCAAGAATATCTTTACGTGTCAAGCATTCAACGTTTGGTAAAACAGCCAATTTACTTGGTTTTCTTTCTTGACAAGAACTATATATCTTTCTATGAGACGAAATTTAGTCCAGCAAGGATGTCATATATAATTGGTTCTTTTCAGCGACTATATATATCTGGATGAATTTTTCAAGACGTTACACCTGAAAAGCAGAAACCGGCGACATTTTCGCTGGGTAAACCTAACTTCAAACGCACATAACTCTGGTTATCTTTGTCCAAATTCGTTGCTCTTAACACCATTTTAAAGTTCGTTTCAAGCTATACAAATCACAAACACTCTTTCGATTTTTAAGAGCTCTCAGCGCACTCTTTCTTGTCGAAAACTTGAGTTTATATTGAGATCACTAGTAGGATTGTAAAATCCAGCCAGATATATTTTCACATTATCCAGCACTTTTACTACCGGAAGTGATTTTAAAAAGTAAATAAATACAGTTGTAGTTATAGCCAATATGATATTTGTGTAAATAGCTCTCAAAAATATATTCTTTGTAATTAATTCCAAGATTAGCCGATAATAATTCGGCAGGACTCATCATGATACTGGATAATTTGTTACGCAAAGTCAAAATTAACAATTCAAATGGTTGTCTAGAAACCTATTCAAAGAAACATCTCACCCTTTTTAAAACATTAAAATTATGAGAAACTTGGCTCCGATATTCGCAAAGAACCACTAGCGACAGGGCGGAAAATCCTCAGTTTACAGGCTTCCAATATTAAGAACATTAAATAATATAGGTTGTTTCAAAAGCTCAATCGTTTGGTGGCAAAGAACAAAATATCAAGAACCAAAAAGATTCGTGAATAGGATTCGGAGATATAAGGCCCTGTACTTTTATCTGAGAGGTGATATTTTAATTTGATCAGCAGAAAAACAAACATTTTCATAAATACGTCCTAGTGGCTTTCCAATAATTCGCCATGGTTTTGTCGCAAGTTTTATACAATTAACAGTAACGGGAATAAAACGCTTGTCAGTTTTGGCATATCATTGAAAAAACAATGAGAACAGCAGCCTTGGGCTTTTTCCCCTGTCATGCCACCACTAGCACTCAAGTGGAGATTGGCAACTGTAGAATCAACAATATATAAAACGCTTTCAACGAAGGTTTTCGAAGTATCTCATGATCTGCACGGCAGGGGGAAAATCGACTCAATATAGATTCGATATTGTTTATTCCTGCAAAATACAAACAAATACATTTACAAGTCATGCAGGTAACGTTTAATACAATTTATCAGTGATCTCCTTTCGTTATTACTGTAGTAGGCTAAGCACCTTAATAAAACCACAATAGATGGAATTAAACACTTATATCATATTCTTTCAATGTCGAAATGGTTGAATCATTGAGGGATTGTGACTACTTAGAAATCAAATGACTGTTTCATAGTAGAAATACTGATTATGTAATTTGAAACACCTAACATAAAAGCCATAGTTGTAATCTCTTTAATATTAAGAAGTATGTTGAGGGTCTCCCGGGGGTTTGGGGGAACAAGGGAACATCGGCAATTATTTTTGCAATGGGAACATGGGAACATTTGCCAAAATATGTCAGGGAACATGGGAACATGAAACAATTTTAGGGAACATTTTTGGAAGGGAATTAGGGAACATTGCGTAATTACAAGGGAACACAGGAAAATTTTCGAACGGAACAAGGGAACACTGACCCCCCCAGGAGACCCTCAGTATATAATTGTACACTTACAGTCTGTACACTCTGAAGCCACTGCAGAGAGGAATTGTGTTATGAACTCATCATACAAGGAAATATCTGAAAGAAACAGACAACACATTTCGGTATAAAAAGCCCCACAACACTGTAGTGCTACCCTGTGTCACTTGTCCTAGTTTATGGGAGCAGGAGTACTGTAATGTTGAATAAACTACTGTTGTCATTATTATAAAATACGTCTTGACCATGTCAAACACATATGCCAACCTCTTAATTAAAGTATTTTACATACTAATTTTCAACATTGATATGTCAATACAAAATAAACCAACATATTAATTATGTACATGAAAAACAGAAAACTAGTTCTTACATGTATGTATCATAACCTAATAAACGAAAATCAGACGTTGTACTGTGAAGTATATACTAGTTATGCAACGCTTTTGAGTGGGATACTTTGGAATATGCCACGTGTCACTTGTATTTTCCGTATATACGCGAGCCTTTAGGTGAGTGTGTATATGAAGAAAATACAAGTGACAAGTGGCATGTTCTACGGTATCCCATGAGAAAGCATTGCGTAACTAATTTATCCCATGCCTATATCTTTGGAAAGATTTCGGAAAGGTTTTGATGATCTTTGAAAAGTTCGAAATTTTTTCGGAAATCTTCAGAAAGTGTTTAAATGTCTTCAGATAAATTTTCGCAATCTTTGGCAAATCTTCGGAAATCTTTGGAAATCCTTTGAAAAATCAGGAAATATTTGGAAGGGTTCAAAAAATGTTTCGAGAGTTTCGGAAGTATTCAGACAGAATTTGGAATGATGCACGTAAGGTGACAACGTGGTGGAATACTAACCATTGTATACTACCTGTTGCATATCGCAGAACAGACTAGATGAAATTTGGAGAAAGTCAAGCCAGAAAACATCAAGCGGCATTTTTGAGTAAAAGCTGGTAACCGGACTCATCTTTATAACTAGATTTTTATGCTGAATACGAAAATAACTGTTACCAAAAATTATTTTGCGAATTTGGGTGCAAAATTGACGTCACAACCAATCACCCCGAAAATGACGTCATGACTTTGCGAAAAATTCAAAGAGAAAACACATACAAACCCGTTTACCGCGAATTTCAGCTTTAATTCGGAAATTAATGGTAATTGTTAAAGTTATTCAAATGAAACTACTGCACGTGCAGAATTTATCACAAATCGCTATTCAGCACAAGTTTTCGAGCACTTCTGTCTGGGACGTTGCTAAACTCAGCTGTCTTTATTCGCAAGTGCTGTTTTGCCGTTCAGAGAGAGACAACTGACTTTTTGTTATTGGTATACATTTTAGCAATAATTGTGCAGTAATTTGAAATGTAGCGAGACTAATCTTGGAATATCTTCGCTTCTATACCTTGTTAAAATGCATATGAATGGATGCCATGTTAACACTGAAGAGAAGTTTAGATGTTGACGTGAAGCTGTGCATATTTTGCCAGAAGCTCCATAATCCGAAAGATGAGCTTAGAGAAGCGACTTAATACAACAAACGCCAAAACTGTTGTCAACGAGGCTTCAGGTAAACAAAGAAAACTTAGAGAGGTTAAAATCCGATAAGTAATCGATCGTTTCGAGGACATGCTTGAAAGAAATAACATATTGATTTTATGGCACGCTAATTGCTATGCTCAGTTCACGAGCAAAGAAAAAATCGAGTGATTACATAAAAAACAACTAGCAAGTGATGCAGACCAAAAGGCCACGGCGGCAGCCTCGTACAACACGTAGTCAGGTTGAGTTACTTAATTGGGACAAGTGCATTTCTGCCTGGGCGAAAGGCCAAAAGAACGGTTATCAACGGTAATGACCTTGAAAATGATCGAATGAGCAAATTTTGGAAGCTGCTTTGCTGAACTTCAATGTTCGAATTTGTTTAGCCGGTGTATATTATATTTAGTTGCCACAGATGCAAAATATCATTTAGCATGTTTTCAAAGCTTCACTAGATCTACGTAGAAAGCAAAGGCTAAGATGAAGGATGATACAGACCTAACAATGGTCTGGTTGTGCGAGGAGGTAGAATATGCAGCAGAAAAAGGCCAAGTACTCAAGTCAAGTGATGCCTGGGATCGGTATGTGGCTCTTGCGGAAAAAGCAAGCATTGAAAGCGTTTATGTATAAAAAATATCCGAGTATCAGCAGAAACCGATAATACAGCTTGGCAATCTTCCACATTTATCGATGTTTTTTTTAAGGTGAGTGCACATGAGCATATCAGGTTTGGCAGAGGCTTGGATCGAGAGTGGACTGCTCGGCCCTAATGTTACCGAACTTGTTATGATGGAAAGGATTACAAACGAGCCATGCATACGCACAAAATTACCATACAATTATTATGGCAATTGATGATGCCACCACGAGAAGGACTATGGGACATGTATTTGCACAGCTTCCGGTGTATGCTCCCATATTTTATGTGTTAGAAACTTACGACCATCACAACTATGCCGATGGCGGGAGCAGTATACATCGCTGAGATGGAACAGCTGCCTGAAGCAGTATTGAAGGAGTTCAAGGACAGCAATTCTGTGGTCAAGTGGAACGACGGAAAAGCAGTTCCACCAGGTCAGCCCTGATGACAGCCTTGAATGGTTGAATGGGATCGGGAAGCGAGGTGCCGGTATCGTTGGTATAACACAGACACCGACTGCCCAAGGTCGATGGGCTTTGTCATACAATCTGAGATCAGTCATTGCAGATGACACATATGCAATGTTTGATCTGGAGCTGGCGGACACGTTTACTGACTCACAACGAGTGCAGGCTAGCTAGACAGGAACGTGACGAGGCCCAAAATTCATACTGCACCATCTTAAGTTAGAGGTATTTCCCCAGCTGTTCACCCCACCTGTCTGTATAACATTGCCACAAAAGATCTTGACACAGAGGAAATCCGAAATTCGTTGCCCAATGCTAAAACGTGTGGTGTACAGCAAGTTAAGGAATTTGCGGATTCTGTTGATTCTGATGAGCAGCAGGCAAAACAGTTCTATGACACCATACACAAGAACAACGCTCCAACGTTTGACAATCTATACCAAGTTGCAGCTGGCAGCGAAGGAAAAGAGTAAACCAAGATCCTCCGAGCAGATAGAAACGCCCTTCAGCGCCTATGCCTATGAAGTGGGGCGGAAAGTCTACTTAAAAAGAAAGTTATGAAACACGAGCTGATGCCTGTACCAGTGACACTGGCGGAGATTAATGGAATCCTAAGAACAGGACAGAATCAGTTTTGGTCGATATAGTTTCGAGCGGCATTGAGCGTCCAGTCGAAGTACAACTTCAAAGAAAAGCATGTTTGTTTTAACAGATGGACACGCAATGATCAACGCAATTGGGAGACCTTCCGGGTCTGAAGCTACGTTTGGAGACTTTGTCAGGAGGCAAGATTGTTATAACTAGTGATGGGTTTAAAGATGAAATGGAAGTAAGATTATCCGATACAACATTGGATTTGTATGCTTTGAGAGCTACACACGAAGAAGCGAATATGTGTCTAATTCTCCACTGCGTCAACAACAACTGTGATACCATTGTTGTATCGGCAAGATATATGGACGTCCTGTTACTTCTTATTGTGCGTTCTACTCCTTTCCGTGTAGACACCATTGGATAATGTCAGGAACAAAGACAAAGCAAGCTTATCTCAACATGCAGCATCTCTTCTGCATTTTAATGCACTGATAGGTTGTGACACCACGTTTTTCTTATTCAATCAATCCAAGAAATCGAAAGGGAAGTATTTTGTGAGAGCCATCAACTTCTTACTTCCATTACTGTGGCAAATCTCCTAAGGTCAGCTGAAAAGTACGTTTGCAAAATGTACAAAGTGGATCCCGTTGAATCGGTTGATGAAGCCCATTCAATTCTATTTACTAAGGTTTGGAAGCCCAAGCTGATGCCACCAATGAGGAATGCTTTGGCACTACATGTGAAGCAAGCTCACTACCAGGCACTAGTATGGATGCAAGCTTATCGCTCAGTGCAGATAGAATGGCACAAGCTGGCAGCAGACACTATCACCTGGAAACCGCTGTTAATGATGCGGACACAATTCCTGAGGTGTGTAAGGAAATTATCTCATGCACGTGCAAAACTGGTTGTCACACACTTCGCTGCAGTTGCAGAAAGTACTAGTAAGCTGTTTTGCACTAGTGTATGTGGATGCCGTGACAATGATATTTTCTGCACAAACAAAAGTTGTTAGTCTCGCTCGACGTGATGTCATGGCATGCTGTAAATAACATTGTCGTGGATTTAATAATATGAAGACATCACATCGCACCATATGACGTCGCAGCTGCTGTGATGCAAACGATTTAGAGTATGTTTGTATGTATGACACTTTGGAAATTCTGGATAAAGGCACATATAAGTGAATAAAGATTAACAGCGCCGGGGACTGGGAACAAGTATAGGTATGCTAATTAGCTCTCGCCTGAATGAAAATTCAGTAAAAGTTCCCATAGGCTAGATTAGTGCCATTTGATTTTATAAAAGATGCCACTTTTGTATCAGTTTTTAGCCTCTTGTATTTTGCTTTCTGTTTGGCCTTGCTATGATGTCATTGTTGGTGTATTCATTAATGACGTCATTTCTTAGTGTAAAATACAAAATTATATCTGGTAACAGGTTTTTCTTGTGTTCATAAGGTCATCAATATTAAAAAAATGCTATTTACCAGCTTTTACCCCGAAATGCCGCTTGATGTGCAATTTTCGGAAAGTTCGTCTAGTTTAGAATATGCAACAGCTTTCTAGGCTTCTGATTGGTTGTGTTTATTATGGCATGGGATAAATATCTATCGTAACCCTGATTGTACCTTACATACTACAGATGCAAGTGAAGGTTACTATTATTAATGGCTATTACATTTAGCATAAAATATCGCTACATTAAGTATCGCTAAATACAATCTTTCAAATTTTTCAATACTCTTGTTTTCTTAAAAACTAAAGAAATCGCTAACTTTAATAGTTCTTAAATCTTGAAACAAAAAAGTCGCTAAAATTAGTCGCCACTAATAATAGTAACCTTAAGGTAGTATTTACCTTTGGGATGCAAAATAGAATACGTGGTCACTTCCCGAAAACTGTATGTGTAATTTGTTGCAACAAATACTTACCACGTTGCAGTAGCAGCTCTGGATCAGCAGTCTGCAAGATATGCACTTCATTAAGTTACTAAGAAGCAGTGACCTAATTGTTTCTTTTGCTCAAGACTTGCATTTCACAAAATGGACCACTGCACGGGGAATTAGAAATATATGAAAGGCTCATAGGGTAGCTATTCAGATTTATAGTACATGTAATACCTTCGCAAGTCCTTGAATAAGCTCCACTGACTTGCCTGTAACAAGGATCTGCAAAACAACCAGTGGCAAAATAAGTGAAAACGCTGAGTCACATTTGTTTGATAATTCAAGTCATACTGTTTGGACACTTTTTGAAATATAAGAGGAATTTATCTAACAAAAACAAATTTACAGCTCAATTTTGCAATCAAACTACATGTACATAGAGTTAAATAACAAATTCAAGGAAAATTCAAAGTAACTGTACACTGCTAAGGCATGAAATAACAAAACAGAATCATTAGCCAGTGTGACCTGTGATGTAATTCCCATAATGCATTTCCTAATTGCATTGTTTCTTAGATGAGTAATGCGCATTGTACATAAACAATAGCTTACGAAACACTCCTGATGACACATTGTGCAAAGCACTTGTTAGAGCATTGCTTTCTGGGATCGCTTGGGTAGATGGCCTAGTCCTTTCGTAGTTTCAGTAGTGGCGAATTCTGCACATGTTTACGTATCTAAATATGGCTGAACAATGCCAGGGGTGCCTATTTAGGTAAGCTTGTTCCATTTATCCTAAACAAAGACCAGTCAACCAATATTTGTTTAGTGGTTCATTCTCTATTTCTGGATCATTTGCCTTGCTACATGACCTGTTTCCTGTGGCAGGACTAATATTACTTCCTGACATCATGCTATGCAAAACAGATGTGTTGCATACATTAGTCCAATAATTGAATAAATCTTAGAGCAAGGATTTAAGCTGCGTTCACACTAGAACCGAAACATGTTTAGAGTAAACATGTTTAAATGAAACACATTTCCCCTAAACATATTTGTAATTGCATTGTTCACAGTAGGTGTCCGTTTCAAACACGTTTTATGCCTGGTTCTATAATTTATGCGGCTTTATAATTACACTTAAATCGATAAATGGCGTTCGAATTTGCTGTTTCATTCATTGTGTGGTTTAATCTAACTTGTCAAGCCCATCGGCCCTTCGTTCACGGCCGCCTTGTTTAACGTGTTTCGTCTGGCTTAGATCGAAACTACCTGGCGAGGTTGTTTTGATCATGCTAAGAGTTAACATGTTCCGATCATGATTCGCATAAATCAACACTTGATGTGCACACTGTTCATAGTGAAACATGTTTGATTCGTGATCAGACTAAACATGTTTCGGTTTAGTGTGAACGCAGTATAAAACTCTCACATTCATCAGTATAAAACGGTCATAACGGCTTGTGTCTGCGTTTCTGCGATTAAGACCTTTGTTAAAATTCTGTTCAAAATGCTAAATGCAGGAAATACCATTTACGAGACCTTACATTTTAAACACTTTTAAGTGCACCGTCTATCAAAAGACTGTATCTGCCCTTGAATTTGCCACGATTATATGAACAACGTGCTGCAGGGCCAACGACAGATGGCAATGCAAGATAACATTAACAAATATAGAAATGGTGATAATGGCATGGCTGAGAATAATGTGAACGACAGTGATCCGATGAAATGATTATGATGATATTGAGAATATGGTGGAAATGATTGCGGTCATGATTATAAGAAATAAGGCTGATAATAAAAATGAAAATGATGATGAAAGTGATAGTGATGTGAATATGAATTATTATGATTATGGCGTTGTAAAAGATGAGGAGGAAAATGGCTGTGAAGATGATGATGATGATGATGAAGATAACGATGATATCAGAAATGAAAATGAAAGCTGATGCTGAAAATTACAATGATTATATGATTATGATTACAAATGAAAAAAGGTTGACGTAAATGGCTATGAGGAAGATGATAGGACAATGAAATGAATGAATGATTAGATGACTACAATAATGATGATGATATTGACAATAACAATAATGATGATGATAACGATCATGATTATCGATGACGATAATTATAATGAAGATTGAAATTATGACGATCATGATGATGATGACGACAATGATGACGACAACGATGTCAACAATGATGACCACATGATGATAATGATGACGATAATGAAGACAATAATGATGACGACAATGATGACGACAATTTTGGCAATGATGACGATAATGATGACGTCAATGATGACGACAACGATGTCAACAATGATGACCACATGATGATAATGATGATGACGATAATGAAGACAACAATGATGACGACGATGATAACAACGATGATGAATAATGAATGACAATGACAATGACAATGACAATGACAATGATAACGATAATGACTAATAACGATGTTCATGATCATAACAACCCCGTCTGGCATCACTTGCCATCACAAAGGTCACAGTACTTGTAAACTATATTAAAATACCTGACAGTCACACAAGAAGTCGTTCCAGGTTTGTACGCAGGGCCTTCCGTTTCGACAAGGGTTCGGCATACAGCGAGTGGTAATGTTGCAGGTGGGGGTTGTCTCCACAGTCTGAGTATTGCTCAGCTTATCCGGATCAACAGTTTGGTTATTAATCTTCAGGCTGTGCATGCACCCCACAAAACCCCTCCTGTGAACCGCCCGACCAATTAACATCCGGATTCGAAACTGCCCGATATCCCTCAACTGTGGATTCTGGTGCTGAACTTCCGGTTGATTATCTAAAATCAGCCACAATTCATTCTGGTTCACGCCGGCTGACACGTTATGCCACTCACCATCCCCCAGGCTCTCTCCAACAGTTATCACCATCGGCCGATTTGTGCCCACTCGTATTTCCAGTGCCAAGGAGCCTGAGGTGAGAGCGAGGTAAACCTTTCCGTTCGTTGTAACCTTGTAGGCCAAAACCCCATTTGCATCAAAGGTGCGGAACTTAAACTGGAGCGAGAAACTGCGCGGCGAGTGATCACTAAGGCGCAAGTGTGCGTATGGAGATGGGAACCCAATGGGTTTGTATTCGTCTCTGGAACAGCTGAACTGAGGAGCTCCGATGCTTCTGTAGTACCTGAGGTTAGAGCGGGCGCCATAGATAAGATCGATGAAGTCAAAGAAAGCATCCCGGATGCAGCCAACAAACTGTGGAGCCTTGTCCGCGCCATGATAGTCATCAGTTATCGTGCGATCAACACCTCCAATGTATATGTATTTGTCAAGGTGAAGCATCTTGTAGTCAGCAGGGATTGTCCTTCGCTTTTCGGTCATATCCAAGATAACCCTTAATCGAGATTCAATTCGCACTACCCGTACTCTATGCCACTCGTTATCGGCCAGGTTATTACCCAAGACAATGGAGTATCTGACAGATCTGATTTTCGTACTGCCCAGGTCGATAGTAAGTCTACAAAATAAAGTAAGAAAGAATGCCGGTCAACATAAAGCCTGCCACACACGAGCCGATTTTTCGTCGGGACTCTGCCCATTTTTTTGTCGCGGACAAAAGGGGAAGCTTTTAATGGGCAGCAGCAAGCTCTGTTCCTGGCAAATTATCGGGGACTGCCACACACGAGCCGACAAGGACATCTGAAAATCAAACATGTTTGATTTGGTCCGATAAACTCCGATTTTTGTCTGTACTTGTCGGGAACATCCCCACCGCATGAGCCGAGTTTCTGTCGGCGACAAAAATCGGCTGTCTCCCGACAAAAAATCGGCTCGTGTGTGGTGGGCTTAAGGGAATAGTAAATACAACTAGCATTTTGATTGGTTTGACACCTGGTGGTTATCCGCTGACATGGCTTATTCGCCTTTGTCACACGGCGGGCGGCCATATTGCTCCGATAAACTCCGATTTTTGTCTGTACTTGTCGGGAACATTCCCACCGCATGAGCCGAGTTTCTGTCCGCGACAAAAATCGGCTGTCTCCCGACAAAAAATCGGCTCGTGTGTGGTGGGCTTAAGGGAATAGTAAATACAACTAG
>JAOBYG010034894.1:0-11399 GCA_025403545.1 Epizoanthus stellaris | reverse complement strand
GACCATTCATTGTTGTTGTGTTCAGTAATATTCTCTATTCTGACGATCACATGAAACATACCTTTAGATAGGACAGATTAAAATCTTGCAGGGTTATTATATATCTTTGAATTGCATAACTCGCGCTGCAACTGACTAAATACCCCAATGTCGCTGATACTACAAACCACTAACCACAAAAAGTGTTCGTTTCTACTCCAAAGGATAGAACTGATATAGGTACAATAAACAACAACTTATAACTTTTAAGTTATAAGTGACATCCTGCGCGTATGTGCTTATGTTGATGATACAGTTGAATTAAGCTTAAGTCCAATTCCACATAGCAGCTGAATTTCCCCGAATTCATGTTACCTTTAACGAGATACTGATCAGTTGGATATTTGGCTCTACAGTTTAACCATATCCTTAAAGTATAAATTAAATCTTCGCCAGTTACAATTAATGTCTGCTTGTCAGATATCTACGTATATACGATAAAAATTGTATCACTTCATTTCGGCACTAAGAGGGAAACAACAACAATCTGCGTGATGTTTGCCATGAATTCGAAAGCATAAAACATCATTAAAAGATGGGTTCCAAAGATGATTCAGATGTTGTTTTGAAACTAGTACACCGCCTTTTTCTAATCAGATGCAAAAACAGATTACATAGCAAAGCTACAGCTAAAACGCATATGAGCCCTTATCAACATAGCTGATCAATTTCCTCGAATTCAAGGTCCATATAATTGGATACCAACCAGTTCTTTATTTTGCTGCAAATTTGAATCATGATATCCCGAAATTATAACAAAATTATTTCTCAATTACAATGAATATCTTCTTGTCAGATATCTACGATAAAAAGCATATCACTGTCATTTTGGCAGTAAGAGGAAAACAACAACAACTGAATATGCGTGATGTTTGCCATGAATTCGAAAGCTTAAACCATAATTAAAAGCTGTGTACTAAAGATGATTCATATGTTGTTTTGAAACTAGTGCACCGCCCTTTTCTAAAGGGACGCAAAAGCAGATTACATAGCAAAGCTCCAGCTCAAACTCACTCAACATAGCTGATCAATTTCGTCGAATTCAAGGTCAATATAATGGGATACCAACCAATTCGTTACTTGGCTGCAAATTTTAACCATCTCCTGAATTTATATCAAAAATCTCCGCCAATTACAATGAATACCTTCATGTCAGATATCTACGATAAAAATTATATCAATGTCATTTCGGCAGTAAGACAACCTATGTGATGTTTGCCATGAGTTCGAAAGCGTAAAAAGTATTTAAAATATTTGTTCTAAAGATGATTCCCATGTTGTTTTGAAACTAGTACACTGCTCTTTTCTAATGAGACGCAAAAACAGATTACATAGCAAAGCGATAGCTCAAACTCACATAAGCCCGTATCGGGTTACGACGTTCAAAGATAGACTTATTCGCTTACATCAGTTTAAGGAAAAACTGAAATCCGTGCGTGATGATTTTGAAGGAACAGCATTCACACAAGTTTCTTTTCGCCTCACATTTTGTCTTCTGTGTTGCAAACTTCACACATGCGCACGCATCGCTTGTACTTGGCCTGAAAAGTAATTTACTTTGCGACGACATGTACCAATATTGGCATTTTGGATTAAAGGGAATAAACGAGGTACAGAAAGAAGCAACTTTATAAATTTAAACGTTAGTTGAACAAAACAAATGTGTTTATGCTTACATGCAAGTGCCTTGTTTGCATATTACTTGATCCTAATTCATATGCTAGATTATCACATCTCGTTTCCCTGTCTGGGCACTATGTAAATTTAAATTACAAACGTAGAGTCCAAGTAGTATTTCATCATTCGCCTGTTTCTCTCGCTGTGTTACAGAAGGAAAGTCAAAGCTACTACCGCAAATCCAAGAATAGGTAAATATGGGTAAATTTTATACCGTATCATATATATATCACGAAACGTTATTAATTAAACTTTTTATTCAATTTTTCAAGACTATTAGGCCGTTTTCACGGTATGTATTTCTTAAACAGACCATTCATTGTTGTTGTGTTCAGTAATATTCTCTATTCTGACGATCACATGAAACATACCTTTAGATAGGACAGAATAAAATCTTGCAGGGTTATTATATATCTTTGAATTGCATAACTTGCGCTGCAACTGACTAAATACCCCACTATCGCTGATACTCCAAACCACTAATCACAAAAAGTGTTCGTTTCTACTCCAAAGGAGAGAACTGATACAGTTACAATAAACAACAACTTTTAACTTAAGTGACATCCTGCGCGTATGTGCTTATGTTGAAGATACAGTTGAAGCTTAAGTCCAATTCCACATAGCTGATGAATTTCCCCGAATTCATGTTACGTATTACGAGATACTGATCAGTTGGATATTTGGCTCTGGAGTTTAAACATATCCTTAAAGTATAAATTAAATCTTCGCCAGTTACAATTAATATCTTCTTGTCAGATATCTACGATAGAAGTTATATCACCGTCATTTCGGCAGTAAGAGTGAAACAACAACAATGTGCGTGATGTTTGCCATGAATTCGAAAGCATAACAAAGAAGAGGCTACTTGTAGCCTGTACTCGGGCCGCATTGGTAGAAGCTTGTTATAGCTATAAAGCATGCTTCAGTGGTCAGGATATTACAGGGGGGAGCCTGCGAGGAGTCTTTTGTGCGCAACGAAAAAGAATCGAAGAATGGGCGGGGAAAGGGGAAAGTAATTATCATTCTGCATCCGCTGCCCTTTTTTGTCACTCGACCATGCTGGGGGCTGGGGGGCACTTCTATACTTGGGCTATACGGTTAAGTGTCACCCTTCAGCAGGGCCCTTTGTAATATTAAGTTCCACTATAAGCCTCCTTCTCTCCTACTACTCAAGGGGGAGGCAGGGGTGTGGATTTTGACATTTTGTCAACGATTTTTCTATAAAACTAGTCCGTCGGGATGACATGCTTTGTCAAGAAACATGAAAATCCCTATCCAGGGGCAAGACAGTTATTTGACCCCCCACCGGAAGAACCGAAAATATGAATTAATACAATTGATTTTAACGAATAATTAGAATAATTATATTTTGAATAACATGCTCAATAATAGCATTCGGTACTATGTAGGCTCCTGTGATCCCCTAAGGCCAATACTTGTTACAGTTTGGATATAATTAACAATATATGTGTCCATTCTCATGTTATGTACATATTATACATGTGTACATGTAGTGGTCAGGCACTTTGACTGTGGAGAAACTGTGTTGCAGAAAGTAGGACAGAAGATGGCAACTTTTCTGTAAGAAGTTCTTCCACTGTTTCGTCTTATTATTTTCCATGTATTTAATGTGATGGAGTTCTACAATAGATCAAAGGTGGCTATGAGCCAAGTCATGAAATGCAATGCGAGATGACTTTAGAAGTCATAAAATTACAGGGGGGTCCGAAAGTTGATTTCAACTCTAAACCTAAAAAAATCAAAATTTCGGCCAAATTTGGTACCCTAAAAAAATACAAAATGCCAAATTTGGTACGCTAAAACAATACAAAAATTTTCTTGGTACTGACTTACAAGTCGAGGTCGATATTTTTAGTATCTTTTTTGCATTCTGAAGTAATTTTTGTTGTTATTTTATAAATATAATTCACAATGCAATGACACATATTTATGGACTTTTTGCTCTAATGATGAGAAATAAAACTTTTTATCACTAATAGCATTGAAGTAGTACCCTAAAAAAATACACAGGCCTAAAAAAGATACCCTAAAACTTTACAAAAGTACCAAAAATGATACGCTTTAACTTTCTAACCCCCCCCCCGTCATTTTATCCTGGGAGTTCCTCCCTGGGATATTCGATTATTAGCTTTTTGCATTTTGTTTGAGATCAAGGTGATTAAGAAGGGCACTAAGACCACATGCCGAAGCAAATATTCATTTATTTCAGTACTCACTGACGTATTATCGTAAAATGTCGAATTTCCCATTTACTTCCTTTATCTCGCTCAGCGGCATGACATAACGTGAAAACGGAAAGCCCAAACACAAATAGAGTATGGGTCTGTGGACATATTTATTTTTACGATCACAAACAAGTGTCAGATATGATAGAAAGGTCCAAACAGTTCCATTAAATATAAAAATGATGAAAGACGATTCATAAAATATTTTCAAAATCATGCTGAATCACCGAAATGCATCTATTAAAATTGCAAATCGCAATGATGTAGGATATTTCTTTTCTTTGTTCAGTCACTGCAGGTATTTTTTTGGCATGAACATTGCTTGCAGGAATTTTTTTTTTCGAAAAAGTCCCCCGCCCACCTCAAGGATCAAATGGTCAGCCCCTAAATTACAGCAAATTTATGAGAAGTGAGAGGCACTGGAGCGTAATTCGGAAATGGCCCATTAGCCTGTCCCCCCGCAATACCATTGGAATGTTTTGAAAATTAAACATACTAATAAAGTCGCTACTTAGAAACATTGTGTCTTTTGTTTTTCCATGTTGCAAATGGTTTTATTTTTGACTTTATAGGCGAGTAGGTCCTGAGAGATGCTTGTGCTCCGTTGTGGGTGGAATTTTTTCACATTAATTCGAATCAATTATTCATAAATATTTTGTTAAAAGTATAAAAGGCTAAAAGTTCGATAGTTTAAATGTTAAAAAAAAAAACGTTTTCGACTGTTGTCATCTTGATATATATTTTGTTTTCAACAAATTTCTCACTTGCATACCGATTTTCTAAATACAAAGCAATCTGAAATGCAGTTTTTTTTCAACGAATTAGCTAATTAGCGCTAATTTTTATATCTATAAAATAGATGTAGAAATGATTTTGTGTTCGTTATTTTTATTTTATTCTTTGAACACTCCTTTAGAGTGCATCTTTTTCTCTCAAGCAGTCCCTTTCAATCTTTTTTAAAGTTTCAGTTTCTGTTTGAAAGAAGAAAAAAGTTTAATAGACAAGTCCGTTGTTGTAACTCAATTTTTATTTGATTTTTAAAATTAAATATTATACTTTCGATGTGAACTTGCAATTAGAATTTTTGCAAAACGTATGTCTTGAAAGAAACAAATAAGCCTAATACATAATAACAATAACGTAATAACGCGATACATCGCTGACATTTATAATTACAATTAGAGTTTTTGCAAAATGTATGTCATTTTTGGAATAAAAGGAACAAATAAGCGTAATTACAATTTTTGCAAAACGTATGTCTTGGAACAGATAAGCGTAATACATAATAACAACAACGTATATAAACAACGCGATACGAAAGTTCGTAGCCGTAGGGCTTTCGAAAACAATGTTTTTAGAGAAAACTCACTGTAAATTTAACTGAAGATGAAAAACTATATATGAAAAACGTACTTCTTAATGTTACTTGGTGAAAAAGAAAACAACGAATTAACAAAGAACAGCAACGAAATAGAACGTTTGCTCAGATCGATAAAAGTTTATCTGATCTGCTTTACCACTTTTGTTGTAGCATCGTATGTAACGGTGATATTATTCAGAAGTAGCAACATCTGTGCTAGCTCGAGTTCGGTGTAAGTAGTCAAGTCGCCTCCAATTACAGTTTTCAGCACTTCTTCGAAGACAGTGAGGTAAACGTTTTCTTCTTTTACAGACAAAATCAACTTAGCGCAAAGATGTGATTTGCACTTCTGTGTTCGCATCGAATGTCCGCATCTATCACAGTGTACTACTGCTGCCGATGTTCCTTGTAGTATTTTCTTGGAGCAGCTTGGATTACAGCAACTGATGAATTTCTCAACTTTTTCCACAGTGTCTACACTTTCGACAGTTACTGTCAGTTCGTCGGTTTTAGATCTGATTTGTTCTTCTGTGACTTCGATTGCAGACAACTTTTCGTCCTCTATTGCAGCAAACACGGAGCTATACGTTGTCGCGAGTTTTTTTGTTTGAGTCCACACGCGGACTTGGAGTGGCGAAATTTCGTAAATACGTCCGGTTTCGATCTGCTTGGTGAAGTCCTCCCAGACATCGAGCTGGATTGTGCCACTTTCATCTGCCAATGTGGCTTTTGCTAATTTCAAACTCTTTGTGCCGACCACCTGCATGTCGCCGATGTGCACGATTTTTCCACGAACAGCTACTTGGTCCCACTGACTACAATTCTTTGTTATTTCTGCAACTGAATGAACTGGAGCAGAAGCAGACGGGCTTTTGTTGTACTGGAAGGAATATTCAGTTTGGTTTGGGGCTGTAATGTTGCTGATGTCGTTTATTATAACTTTCTTTCCATCTGCAGTGTAGGTGTATCTTTGTAGTTTTATTGGCGTGTGCGACTTTTCGCTGTCGCTGACAATTTTACGCTTAGTTTTGGAGTAGAGTAATGCTTCTTTCTGTGGTTCGTCCTTGGTTTGTAATGTCAATGTACAGTAGTCTAACGTGTCTTTTTTATTCCGTTTGGTAGGAGATACGTTATGGACATAGGCAATGAGAACATCCTCCGTTCCTTTGACAGCGACAGCAGGTTCAGCGAGAGTCGGCGCGTTGACGGACGCGGAGAAAGTTGGCTGTGTGATTTCCTTTCCTGCTGCAGAACTTGAACCTGAAGGTGGAGAGGACACAGTGCGATCGTCTTCTTTTACCGACGCTTCTACCGAAATACCAGTAACTAACAGTGGAGACGACGTGATATCCCCTGCCAGCAGCGTAGCCGTACGTTCAGTTGTTTTTGCGTTTGTTTTTGTCTTTGCCTTCTTGCTCGACATGACTATACCGTATACGCCACTAGCACATCAGCGAACGTTTGTGCAATTATGGCAACAGAAAACAGAGCGTTTCAACCTTTTATACGGATGTTGCCGGATCGAAAGTACTGTTTGTTCATTGGCTGAAATTGCGAGCTATGAAACTGTAGCCAATGAGAGTGCTCCTGTAAAAGCATATCACGTGAAAAGGAGTATTTTGTACACGTGATCTGTACACGTGCGCGTAAACCTTGTGTGACCTATTGTAATATCGAGCCGAAGAGTTGACTGGGGATGAGGCTGGGCGTCGGCTAGGTTGGGGGGGGGCAATAAAAAAGAAAAAAGTCTGACAATTATGTTGTCCACCTGTGAACTTCAGTATGTTCTTTTTAGTAATTTTAAACAGTAATCTGAATGGTTTTAGTTTTCCTTCTTGTTGTTGTAAAAGGAAAAAACCTAGTTCCGAGGTACAAATTTACCAAACCGTATAACTATACAACTAACAAAGATAATTTTTATTTTTTTTTCGTTTTTCAAAAAAAAAATTATGTAGGTTTGTAAAACAGCAAAATAAATTTGTCTAGCCTTATTGATATAACCAGCCGAGTCTATCGATTTAATTATTATCGATTATAGAGGCATTCTAGCGGAGTTGTTACAAAATTCAGGGAGAAATTAGGGCCTTTTTCTACGAAAAATAGGGAATTTTAGGGATAAATAGCAGGTAAATAGGGCTTTTTTAGGGCTTTCGTTCAGGAAAAAAAATTCTCCTTAATTTTCTTTCACTGATATTCAAACAGCAGCATATTCACTCAAAAAAAACTAGTTGAGACTAAAAAATGACAACCACTTCAACTGGAAAGGTATTGTGCCTGGCATGGAATGAACATCAGAGTATTGAAGCCAGTGGCACAGTCATGATCCTCCAGACTCTGATGGAAGTTGAAAGATCCTCTTATTCCAATGCTTCATTGGTCTGTGAAGAAACCACAGATGCAGATTCCATGCCAAGCGATTTCAGCAACCAAAAACTTCTCTCTTTGTATATTAAAACAAAATGACGATTTCAGCATCTGGCCTTGCAAAGTTCCTGTATGCGTGAACAGGATGTGACGTGTAGGTATATTTCCGGAAGTCAAAACACATTTGGAACACAAAAAATACAAGAGGGACCTAGTAGCCTATACTCGGGCCGCATTGTCTTTGTTAGAAGCCGAGGTTGCTTTAGTGGTCAGGATGTTATAATTATAATTATAAATTGTTAAACCAATGTAACAACTGAAGAACAACCTCATACACAGTACCCAAGCCGAGGCTACTCCAAAATCATTTTGGTGGGGGTGTGCTGCATGGTTCATGAAACCCTGATCTGTTTTCATACCAATTTATTTGAATTTTCCTACCTAATTTCATACTCATCACTAAAATTGATACCAGTAGTTTTTTGGGGCTCAACATGTATTTCATACCCTAAGTTTCATCCAAAAACAATACCCATTTTCGGACCAAAACCGCAGGAAAACCTCTACTCTTGGGCGCCGAACATACCTATATAGCTCATGTAAGGGAGTATGCCCCTCAGGGGGAAATGCCCATTGCTAAAGACAAACAACTTGAGTAGAAAGGTTGTTGCCGTCGCACATATCACTCATTTTCGCTGTCACGTAGGTGTCATGCATGGTGTGGTATGAGAAAAAGTTAGGAAAGAGCACAATCTAATAATGTATATGGTCTGACATGCTTGTAGACTTGAAGTTTTGATAAAACATTCTTTGGTTGGTAGAAAATATAAGGTTCTTAGTTCTTGTAAACTCCTGCAAAATATATTCCATTCGGGAATGAAATGGTTTGATGTCATGATGTACGGTGTATAAGATGGACAGTGGGTATCAGTCATCACTGTACATGTAGTGCTAGCAGTTGGAATATCATGTGACTGTATGTTTGTTAAGTGTCAGGTAATTATTATGAATCAGGTGTTTCAATTAAATAATGTAGCTTTAATGAAGTGAATTATTCAAAGCTAATATTTAAATATTCTAAGGATTACTGGTAGTATAACTTATTTGCATCTCTTATGCAAGAATTGTTTATACAATCACAAAGATATATCCTCTTTGATACTGAGGTAGATATATTTATTTATTTGGTGACGTATTCCGTTTAGACTGTCCTGTGATCCATAACATTATGTTGCTTCCAGTTAATTAAATATTGCTGGTACATTAGTTTGACTACAAAGCTTATGATGCAAATAACATGTTCAACATTAAACAATACTTTAGCAGGTTTTCTTTGCTGCACCCCAGCTGTCATAATTATGACATATTTGTTGCAGTTTGAATGTAGCTGATACTGTTGACCACAAACAAAGCTTGTCATACAGAATAACATGCCCAATAACAGGATTTGGTTCTGTGTAGGGTCCTGTGATCCCTTATATTTGTTGCAGTTTGAATGTAGCTGATACTGTTGACCACAAACGAAGTTTGTTATACAGTATAGCATGCCCAATAACAGCATTTCGTTCTGTGTAGGGTCCTGTGATCCCCTGTAAATATTTGTTGCAGTTTGAATATAATTTCCAATAGTTGTATTCATTTTCGTGTTATGTAGACATTATACATGTATAGTAGACAGGCACTTTGACTGAGGAGAAACTGTGTTGCAGCAAGTTGGATGTCAGCTGGCAACTTGTCTGTAAGATCTTCTCCAACTGTTTCATCTTATATATTTTCCATGTATTTAATGTGATGGAGTTCTACAGAAGAAAACAAGAGAATAAATTAATAACTATAATTATTATTATTATACATTTGGACACATATGCATTAAATTGAACTGTATACTAAGTATTAACTAGGGCAATTCATAACATTAATGGTCGCGAGTTTTCGGACACAGATCACAGATCATGATAGTTTATGAACATTATTTCCTTGAACCAACAACAATTATTTGTAAATACTTACCTGCTATGGAGAAATCAGGGGCAGCGGGTTGTCTATGTGGGTCAAGATGACCCAAGGGTTTAAGGAAAGCCCCTTGTTACAGACTATCATAACTTATCATACTTTGGCTCTCAAATCTTGTCTCCAAATAATTCAGTAGATTATTAATCTCACTACACTGTTTTAGAATATTTAGAACAAGTTAACCATTTCAATATGCAAATTTATCAAAATCTATCTTCTCCTTACAATATCAGTATTAGCCTGTGTACTATATATAAGGTGATTGGTTGTGAGAATAAAGAAATTGATCATCTACTGAAAACTATCTAAGAAGAAATGCAAACTTGTCCCAACTTATTAATAGTAGATGTATGGAAATAAGAATTTAGAATTTAGAATGCAACATTTATTATCCTAGCTTTATTTGATCTATCAGTATGCTACCTGTGAAAGTGAGATGTTGTAACTTAAATACTTGAAATGTTTGAAAATTGTACATACCGTACTCTATAATAGACTAAATAAATAATGAAGACTATCAGATCAGATTTAAAGATATCTTAATTGCTTCATGATCAGAATAGTATACGCTGACAACAGAATTCTGAACGATACTGAATACTTCTGGTTTGATATAGATGTGATCTATTAAACTTCCAGATGAAACAAAAGTAGGGCTTTGTACAATTTGTGTATATCGGAGTGTTTCATGCATCAAGGTCTTTAGTAGTTTACTTTCATTATCATTGAAGTAGTTGATGTTAAAATCACCAAGAATAATATCAACAGAATTGTGAGTAAGAATGTGCTTTATTTCGTCTATATATTGTTGCATGTTACAGCTCTGTTTTCGATAGAGTAAAATAATTGTTCTTTTTTCAAGAGATTTAGAGCTGGAAATAAAAAACTTAAGTGCATTTACAGAAGGAAAATATTTATGACCTGATATTTCAACAGTGTTTCTGCAACAAACCGCTAAACTTGAGTATCTATCAGTATTATCCTGTCTATACAGTTGAAAAGGGGAAAGATTTGCCCTGATTTGACTGTCCAAGTCATTTGGTTTCAGTTGTGTTTCTGTGAATAGTAACATGTCTGAATTGAAAATAGCTGAATCACATTTAACATCAATACTGTGTTTTGGAAGGGATCGCAGATTTAGTAGGGAAATACATATAGGTGAATAATTAGCAAATGAGTTTGCTGGTTGGCCCTGTGTCTTGACACTTGCTAGTCTGATATTCTTGATGTACTCGAGGATCTGCCCGTACATGTTTACTATCAATAGTTCCAAGAATGTGGAGTCCCACTAAATATTGCGCACGACTTAATGCTACATATAATTGTCCATAATTAAAAGATCTTTGTTTAAACAATTCAAAACTGACAACAGCGTTTTCTAATGTTAATCCTTGAACTTTGTGAACAGTGCATGCCCATGCTAACGTGAGAGGAAATTGTATTCTCTGTATCTCTGGTGATGAGGCTTTGCCTTTTCTTACCTTAATTTTAACTAGTACTGGCACAATAGGAACAACTCTGTTTTGTTTAGCATAAAAGTCTGTGGATTTGTCTATTGCCTTGCTACCAGCTTTATCATCGTCAAATTTAACAAAGACTGTAGTGGGCTTGTTTGTGTTGTGTTCAACAGCAATTCTAACAGTTGTGCCCATCTGGCCATTTATGAGTCTGTCTGCAATATCAATATTTGTGGCAAGCAT
>JAOBYG010034672.1:0-12312 GCA_025403545.1 Epizoanthus stellaris | reverse complement strand
CTGTGAAAATGCTCTTTTCTTAATTTCCGTATCTTGCAGAGGGGATCCCTACGGGTGGATCCAGAAATTTTGGAAAGGGGTGCTGGAAAGGGGTGTCTGGGGACCAAGGGATGCATTCTGGTGCGTTTTTCCTATAAAACCTTAATTTGTAAGTATGCTGACGAAGGGGGGGGGGGGCTGCGGCCCCCTTGGCCCCTCTCCTAAATCTGCCCCTGATCCCCTGATCCCTTCAAGCCTTATGTACATGTAGCATTAAGGAGGGAATGAAACCACTTCTTTCCTACTTGTCATATTAACCAATGTTTGTACTGACTTCAGAGGATAAAATTCCAGGAGTTCCAGACGTTTTCCAGGGTAGAAAAGAGTTTTTTTCCAGGACCCTTCAGACAAAGATTTTGAAAAAACTGATTGCAAATTGTTTGACTAATTTACCAAACACTAGTAATAGTCTGTACTATCCCTGGCCTGTTTACTTTGGAAATTTTCTCTACAAAATTCCAAGAGTATTCCAAGAGTGGATGAAAAGCAACTGGATTTTTCCACGCCCTGGAAGAAAATTATGAAATTCCAGGAATTTTCCAGGAATTCCATGAGTAATCTGAGCGCTAATTAACTGTGCTTTACCTAAGTTACTGCAAATGTATGAGACTTTTAAGGTGTAGACAGTCTAGCTGATCTTCCCGAATCTTCTTAAAGAGGAAAAATAATGTTCAAGTTGTTGATGAGCAAACTACCTGTTCCTGGAAACATTAATCGCTGCCTGTAGATGTATGCTCACCTTCAATGGTAACCACAAAAGCAATTCTGACACTACAACCACAGAAATTTGGCAAGAAGGATAATCTCAGAATTTACTCACCTATTTAAGTCTTCATGAAGTCCATCAAGCAAGAAAGACAGGAATTCCTGTTCAGAAAAAGCAATACACTTCAGAATGCTTAAACAAAGATTGGTGAGGGCTTCTCAAGACCAAACATTGAAATTCTGCAGCTGTTTTGATTGATTGAGTAACCAATATGTCACTTGCAAATAATTGCATGCAAATAACTGTTTGTTCGTGTATTGATACAAACAATATTGTGCTCATGCACTGTACTGACAGCTTTAAGTCTTGTGAACAATGGCAGCTTGTGTTTGTCAGTGTCTCACAGATCACTTATTTGCCTCTGCCTTCAGCATCAGCAAATAATTGATTGCTCACCACTGACAAATCACGATATTTTGCTCAACCTCATCCAACAATTGTTAATTATTTATCTTTAGTTACCATGTTTAAAGAGTAAATCCCAAAATATACATGTAACTGGCCATTTATTTTTATTATTTTATCTTGTTCAAAACTGACTACTGTGATATAAATACAATGTACTAGTGTTGTATGGAAATTAGTTTTTGAGATACTAAGTTTTAAAGCTTGACCTTCACGTCTTCTCAGATAAGGATGTTAAACCATAGGCCCTCAGAGATCGATCGAACCTTTCTGAATTGGGTTGAGAAACCTGTTAAGGCTCTCCGTCCACCCCAGAGTGGAATAAAAGCAACAATTTTTTTTACAAATTATGTCACAGGTAAGAGTTCCAAGTTTGGCCAAAATTTCTATCTTATCTGCTCAATCTTCCTGAAATTCCACCTGCACACAATGAAAATATTTGACTTTAGCATCCATCTTTCATGTGCGATTTTGAACAGTGTATACAAATCATGTCATGGAGAGGGTACTAGTAAAAACAAAATAAAATGTATTTGCCTTATTGTCATAAACAGGGTATGGTCTTTTACTTCATATCATGAACAGGATCTGGGAGCGATGTTTACCCCTTCTCAAGGTGCAATGGCTGTGTATCAGAACTTACTTGTGAATCATGCTGTTGAAATCCATTGAATCGTGGAGCATATCTACCTATTGTCCACTGTTTAAAAAGAGAGAGCAGTTAGCACTCCAGTGTTCCTGATTGCAAAAAAGCTGAAATAGTTATGCATCATAATTATGTTGCACATAACTACACAATTATTAATTATAATGATCCAATGAGTCCTAAGGTTTCCTAGGGTCTCCTTACAACTATATTTTTGTGGTCATTTTAAGGGGTTTTTCCACTGTACACTGCATGTATTAAAATAAATGTCTTTTTATCCTTTGCCTTTTTTCATTCCTAGTTGTTGAATACTACTGAATTTCACTTGTCATAAATGTACTGTGCACAAGTCAAAGTGGTGAAATAAAGTTGTTATATTATGTTGTTATGTTACATTACGTTATGTTATGCTATGTTATGCTATGCTATGTTATGTTATGTTAAATGTATGTTATGTTAAATGTATGTTATGTTAAATGTATGTTATGTTAAATGTATGTTATGTTAAATGTATGTTACGTTACGTTACGTTACGTTTTCGTTACGTTATGTTATGTTATGTCATGTTATGCAGTTATGTTCAATTAACTTACCCTTAGTTTCAGAGGGGCCAGACTTTTTGAGCTTCCACTCCAGAGATCTTCAACTAAGTCACCATAACGACGAGCTAGATGACCTTTTGCTCCTAATGGGTTGGTCCTGGAAGGAAATGATACAAAATAATGTCTACAGGCATGACGTGTATGTTTTATAGGACTCCTCATATTGTACTCTGATCTGACTGGACTTCTTGGAGATTGTAACACTCTATATGACAGATTGGAAGCACTAATAAAATCACAACCGAATACCATCCTGGCCAAAATCTTCGGGATAGTTAAATACTTTTGGTCATAATGTGACCACTAAATCCCCCTCCCCCCATACAATGTTGAGAATTTGCAAATTATTTTTTTCCATGCAAATTCTAAATAAGTCACTTCAACACCGTAGAGGGGGTAAGGGTGGAAATATTTATTACATTAGTTGCTGTACTAGGTTTACATTTTGTAAGCAGCAAACACCTTGTGAAAAATCTGCTTGAACATACACGCCATCCCAAATCTTTTTGAACAGGATTGTAGTTACTTGATCTACATGAACTCAAATCCCAACTGTGACCCTCCACACAAAAAGGCATAATTATTTATAGGCCTTCCAAGGAAAGACAGAATACAGGACCTACTGTCCAATTTGTGTGAGCGTTGTTGGCTCAATCTCACTACCAGCCAGAAGGTCCCACGTTCAATCCCCGGCCTTCCCGAGGGTTGTATTTGTGCAAGCTTCTTTCACCACACCGTCCGTGGACAGGTACACTAATCCGTTGGTCTAGTCTCTCGACGTTCTATCAGGGGACTTAAAAGAACCCACACACTCGTCAATAAGAGTAGCTTAATGCCGGTGTTGTGGTCTGTCACCTCATCTCTACAAGCAGCTTATTCCATCAAGCTGTACGCTGTGCTCTGAGGTCACACAATAACCGTATAGTGACTGCCAAAGGCGCCTTGTGCATGCTTTCGGTTCGACCTTGTGACCTGTGTCATTCACAATTCAGCTCAACCGGCTGCAAGGATTGACAATTAAGGCCACCACACACTACTACCTTCCCAATATGGAATAATTGATCCAATATGATATGGTTTTCGTATCTCAGAAAAGTCTATTGCTGGTAGTTTCACAGGAACCAGGCAGACTACTGTATTGAAAACTGAATAAACGAATTCTCTCCTACTGTCAACTGATAAATAAGATTTTGTACCTGTTAAGCTCGTACAAGTGGCATCGACCATTGAAATAGTGTGTGAGAGGCTGGGTGTTGCTAAGACACTGAAGGGCAGAATTCATGAAGCATGTGTTGCCAAGGTTACTCAATCCTGTTGCACCTTTCTCGGTGGGTTCTGTAAACACAACACAGGCAGTGTTTGGTGACAAAGTGAAGATACATGTATGTACAAAAACACAAATGAAAGAGTCACTGGTGACTCTGTTAATTTGGAGCCAAAATGTTTCTGAAGCATTTAAACTCTAATGGAATATAAAATCATGCCAATTGAAGGAATCTTGGAACGTCATTACTGGCACTTATCATCATTAATTTTTTTTGTCATATTTAGTTTTTCATTTTTGGAGATATATGATATGTAAGTATCATTCCCATCTTTATCACCAACCTCATCATCACTAATATTAATACTTGTCTATCATCATCATCATTATTGAAGTTATTATTACTAATTTATATTATTTTCACTACTAATACAGGAGACAGGCTTTATGGCAAATCTTTTCAGATGTCTCTCTCATCAAGTCACACAAGTAAGGGTTAGTGACTGTATTAACCCAGGGACTTGGTTAGAAAAGATTAGGGCTGGGAAGAAGGCCAAAAAAAACCTTCAAAGGTTTGTTGAGTTTTTCTGAATGAACCTTAATTTCTATATATGGTAATCAATTAAAGCTTCAGTTTAAAAATGTATTTCTCATGTGGTTACAGGCACAAAGGAGCAGAAACTCGTGAAGCACAAAACAAGACACAAGTTTCAACTACAACTTTTTAAATTCATGTGTGAAATGATCAATGAAAAACCACAACCGTATAGTACTATTTCAAGCCAGTTTCAAGCAATTTTCTAACGTCAACTTCTCTGTGTGAACTTCAATGTTTGGGGATTTTTTTGCATTAAAAATCTGCCAGTTCAGTTCAGGGCAGCTTCTTCAGGTATCAAAATAAAATTATTTATTTGAAAATAATGTGTTTTATTGTAAGTACAATAATTTCACAATGGAAACAAAACTTCGAAGGTCAAGAAAAACCTTTGAAGGTAAGGTGAACGAATGAAGGTTCAAAGGTTCATCCCAGCCTCAGAAATGATGCTATCCAGTTATTATTATGAAAACAAACATACTCAAGATCCTGTGTTATAATCACATATAACAGTCCACTATTGTCAAAAGAAACTCTAGCGAGTTATACTGGAGCTATACAGCAATGTTTTCTGGGCTTTACAGTACTTGAACTTCACTTTTTCCTCTGGTGGTCCATAGGACACTGGTCTATATATTTACAATATTTAGCAAATTCACTGGTCCCAATATTTCTTGTTGCACCCTTTGAGCTTTTATAAACTTGAAGCAGTTCAACAAATGCTAAATGCTGGAATATGAGCCAGTATGCAGAATTGTTACAGTACATAAAATGAACAGCCGCTCAGAGTTAGTCTCTCAAATTTGGTCTACGGGATGCATCAGCATCTTAAAACCAATGTAACACAGCTCTCTCAGCAACAAATTCCTCAGGGTTTGGACCATGTGCTTTGAGACCATCCCTTTGCAAACTGTCAGCTCCAACACAGAACATCTTGTCACCCTCCTGATTGTACTTTTTAAAACCCTGTCTTCCAACCCGACTGAAAGTTGTGTTTTTTCATCTTTGTACCGGTTTCCTGGGGAAGACTTGTGTCCGTTTCCTCATCTACAATTGTATTTGAGGCACCTGATCTTTTAAAACTATTTCCAAAAGAAAGAATCCAGCAATCCTTGTTTTGCTATACTTGCTTTCTGTTCAGCATGTGGCCACACATGAAAGTATTGCACCATCCAATGTCGTTCCCAGGACCGCACAGGCTTGTACTGATTACACACATCAATAGGATGCCTGTCGGCATTTAGCGTGGTTTTCTTGCTTTGTGCGGTTGAAAGATAGATGTAAACATTGCAAATTTCTTACTTTTGGCCGTTCCCTGTCAACCTCTATTTAAATAGGAGGAATTTTACTCGTCCAGAGGGATGACTGCAAACAAATTCACTCGTTCTACATTTAATTTACTCGTTTTTGACAAGTGGATGATTGTGAAGTTCAAGCACTGCTTTACAGGATTTTAAAGTACCAAAGTGACATCATACCATTGCATGAGCAGCAAAAGTGAAAGCCTGAAGTGAAGCCGAGGGGTTTTAAAGAACTGCTGCTCGTGCAATGTGTGAAGTCACTTTGGTACTCTAAAGTCCTATAAAACCCAGAAAAAAAAAGCCACTGATTTCAAAACCATTTTTGTTGGCCATTTTGACAGACTTCTCAATGTGTTTTCATCGGTGCGCAAGGGATTCAAGTGAGTACGTGCCATCTCACACGCCATCTTATCGTCACTTTGCTTTATATACAATTTTAAAGCCCAGAACATTCCAAAACATTTTGATGGAAATAAAATGGCAACTACATTAAAAAGAAAGATGTAATCTCAATACTACTGGGCTCTTCCCTTGAACTTCAAGCAAGACAATATCTATAATACCATTGTTCAATTTCTCCTTCAAGCTTCTGCTGGCAGCCAGGGAGGACATCTCTTCTGGCCAGCTCATATCTCGATTACGAACTGCAATGACAAACATGCCAAACTTCACAGTGAATATTCAATTAATAGCACAGTGATCAGAACAGCAGTACAACATTACCCGGGCATCCTAGTACAATGGCACAATGGCACCCCGGCACACTGGCACCCTGCCACACAGGCACAAGGACACAATGGCACACTGGCAGAACGGCACACTGGTACACCAGCACAACACCATAAAACTACACACAATGCAGTAGCACAAAATGGAACAACATCACAATGGCATACAGGCACAATGACACAGCGGCACACTGGCACACCGGCACACTCGCACAGCAACACAACAGCACACCAGCACACTTGCACAGCAACACAACGGCACACTGGCACACTTGCACAGCAACACAACAGCACAATGGCACACTTGCACAGCAACACAACAGCACACTGGCACACAAGCACAACAGCACACTGGCACACAAGCACAACAGCACACTGGCACACTTGCACAGCAACACAACAGCACACTGGCACACTTGCACAGCAACACAACGGCACACTGGCACACTTGCACAGCAACACAACAGCACACTGGCACACAAGCACAGCAACACAACAGCACACTGGCACACAAGCACAACACCACAGAACTACCACACAAAACCACCATGCAAAACAGAGCATAACACACAATACAATGTGATGTAACATAATTGCAAACAATACAGTGCAATACAACAGCAATAAATGTGATGCAATAAAATAAAATACAATTCTATTGGGATCACTACACAGGGCTCTCATGCAGTAGCACCAGTAATTTTCGACAACTATCATATACTTATACACATAAAAACTAACCAACAGTATTTAACACTATACCTGTGGTTAACACATGATCGACTACAGACTGTAAATCAAGACTCAGTCAGACAACAAATTAACAAACCAACCTTCAATAAGTATTGAGTGGTTATCCTTCACATTTAAACTTTCCAGAGTAGAGCTGTCCTCTTCCATAAGATGCAGCTTATTCTGCAAAATAAAATTTACAGTTAAAATTTAAAAATAACATTGTGAAACACAAAATACCACTGATAATAATATTATCTATATCTTCCATTAGTTTGGTATACATTAATAAATTTGTGATAAACACAAGTACATACAATATGTATGTTTCTAAATAAAGTTGTATCTGATCTATATGAAGCTTTATAACACGCAAATACAGTGAATGAGAGGAAGGAATTCCCTCGAGTGTACAAGCCTTTTATCAAACTTACTTAAATATGCATTCAGCGTTTTCAAACAATCATTTCTGAAGGTCACAGATAGTGGCCAAAATTTAAATCAAGCTTTTAAAATCGTTTTAAAACCATCTTTTAACCATTAATTTTATAAAGCTTCATATAGATCAGATACAACTTTTATTTAGAAATATGCAAGTAACTGATCGCATCACAGGAATACAATATGTATGGTTAATCCCATTATTTCCAAATGCAATTTTTTCCAAATACTGACTGCTTAGACAAACACCAACACTATTTTTAATCAAAAACACTTGAAGGGGCACAACAATATAGAAAACATTTTCATACAACAACCACGTACTCAATTAAAGTAGTAAAACAAAACAAATCTTTTTCTGAAAATATTTTCATGTTTCTTGTACAAACCCCTTTCCTTTGAGTACAAGTGTTTCCCGGGGAGGCCATCTTGGAAAGACTGGCCATGTGATGTCACATGTGTCAGATAAAGCCATGTGATTGTTACACATATGAACAACATGATTCGTGATTGCATCACAAACCAATTTAAGGGTCGGGAAAGCTTGGCCTCTATGTCTTCTCTTCTCTCACTGAATGAACGTTAGTCCAACTTAAATAGTTCAGAAGACATGTGGCGTCACATGTACCAAGCAGGTATCGACCATTTTTTTCCAAGATGGTGGTCTAGGGAGACACAAACACAGGGCTCCTACAAGAGGGTCCCCTATACTTTTTACGTGACGCGTGATTGGGGCTATCTATTTTACCGTGATGCGTGATTGAGGTTTTCCTTTTTTCGTGATTCGTGATCACACATTTTAATGTGATCGTGAATGCATTTTTTTTATTTAAACGTGACCCATGAACCAAGCGCTGGATTAAACGTGATTCGTGAATGATCTTTTATGCGTGAATTATTTTCTGATCATCTTAGTGTTTTGTTGAAGTTTAGACAGGTTTATATGTCATTGTTTCAATCAGTTTCCTGCTCTGTCGTCGCTTTCTTAATGACCTTTGAACAGGTTTCGTAACCTCTTATCAGACACAACACGTGTAGACCCTCGTGTGCGGTCAAATTCCTGCGGTCTGGAGAATCTCATTTGCGCGTCACGCCTACGACGACTATGACTAGCTAGTCGATTTTTGCGTGAACGTGAAAGCATTTTTCATATTCTTCGTGACGCGTGAAAAGGCCAAATATTTTTATGTGATCGTATTTTACAAAGGGGTATAGGGGACCCTCCTACAAGAAGCTGCCTGCTTGGCTACCTATCACCTCATATCCATGGAATAACTGTTAAATATTTGTATTTCGGAACCAGAACATTCTGGTTATGCAGCCTCAGAAAGCCAAATAATTATACAGAATGCATTCCAAGTATTCCAGAGTAAAATAGTTCCCAAACTACTGTAGACATATTATTACACTCTTGCTCCAGAATAGTCCCAAACAAATGTTCTCTCATTAATTTTACCTCCTCCTCCATGCTCCACAGTCGCATATCCTCCGATCTAATTCTCAGTCTTGCACACAAATAGTCAAACACCTATAATAATATTAACAATAATAAATACATATTTATACAGGGTAGACTACACTGAATAAATGAGTGAAAATGGAGTGCCACTCCACAAAGCACAAGAGAGTGAGAGCGAATGAGTGAGTGAGAGTGAGTGACAGAGTGAGAAAGTGAGTCAGTGAGTCAGTGAGTCAGTTAGTGAGTTAGTGAATGAGTGAGTGAGTGGATGAGTGAGTGAGTGGATGGTGAGTGAGTGAGTGAGTGTGTGTGTGTGTGTGAGAGAGAGAGAGAGAGAGTCAGTCAGTCAGTCAGTCAGTCGGTGAGAGAGACACAGTCAGTCAGTCAGTCAGTCAGTCGGTGAGAGAGACACAGTCAGTCAGTCAGTCAGTCAGTCAGTCAGTCAGTCAGTCAGTGAGCGAGCAAGTGAGTGCCAGAGAGAACGAAACAGAGAAAGACAGACAAACAGAACGATGGATGGATGGATGAACAGATGGACAGATGCATGGATGGATGGAAAGATAAATAGACAAAGCAACTGACAACAAACTACAAACAAAGACAAACACAGATAGATAAAAACTGAGTCACAAGCAGATGGATGCATGAATGGAAAATTACGGACACGCATACCAGTAGAGGCAGGTAGACAGTAACAGTGACAGAGAACAACAGACAGATACGAGCACAGATAGACAGAGACCGAGGCAGGTGAATAGACAGACAAATGAAAATAACTAATTATATGAGTTAGGGAATTCAGGTTGAAACTCACGCCTACCTGCTGCAGTGTGTTCATCTTACTGAAGGTTGCCAGGTACGCCATGTACCTCTTGGGTGGAGCATGGGTCACAGTGCTGGTACCAAACCCAAAACTACTCAGCCCAAAGCCAACACCCGTCCAAGTGGTAATACCACCCCCACCCCTAGTGGGTGGTGGCGCATGTCTATACAGCTTCAGACTGACTGGAAACAGTTCAAGTTCAGGTGTGGGGTCTCCATTTGTTGGTGTAATGACCTTTAGAAAGAAAAAAAAATGGAAGTTAGATATGGTTCACTCCAACTCACCAACAACAAGAAAAGAAACATTGAGGCCAACAAGCTTGAGAGTTGCAGTGAAAGATGCATCGAAAATAAAAAAATGTAAGAAGGAATGCCACCACAATCACAGCATGTGGCTCTTAGTGATGTGTAACAGTGGGAGTATGTAAAGGCTACCTTTTACTTAAAAAGTTTTTTGCCACCACAACAATGGTTGCATAATGAATTGCAACATAAGTACATGTAATAACTGAATTGGTGAAGTTATAATCTGCAGTTCTGAGCTGCCAGACAACATAATTTATGTATAATTGAGCCTTTCGGCCAATAACTTCGAAAAGGGGAAAAACAGGCTTGCATCCAGTGACCGGTTACAAGTAAAAGGCACAAAGCTGAAGTGAAAAGAGCAGGAAACAGGAAGCTATGACCCTCCTGTCCTTCTCTATCCAAGATAGAATACACAGCAACACTCATCACCAGTGATTCACTTGAGGGAATAATTGATCAAGCAGCCAATCAAAATGGTTGCCCTACCAAGGGCACCACTGACAACTGGCCCAACTCTCAATATATCTGGACTACAATAATATATGCAACAGCTTAGGATACTTAGGTGCGCAGATAATTAAACTACCAGTAATATCAACTCAGAAGCTCAAGTGGATGCAAAATATCACATCCTTAAAACTTCTCAATTTCTTGTTACAGTACCAGTGGCTTACCTCTCCTCACCCCTCCCCCACTCAAAATTGAAGTGGCCCACTTTCCCGGGGGGGGGAGGGGTACTCCTCAAAATGTTTGGTGGGGGTGTGCGGCCTGCTTCGTGAAATCCTTACCCGTTTTCAGACCTAAGTATGCAAATTTCCTACCCAATTTCAGACCTGACCCTAGAATCGATACCCATTTTCAGACCGGCCCTCTAAAATGTTGTTGGCCCCATTTCATACCAGTGTGATTTTAACGATCTCAGCTACCAAGAATGGGTTCTGTTTGCGTACTTTGGGTGTAAATATTTGAGAAGTACCCAAAAATATCTGATCACACGGCACGTCTCCACAGTTTCTTCCAAAACCCATACCCAATTTCAGACCAAATGTTCAAAATGTATACCCAATTTCAGACCAAAACGGCTCGAAAACCATACCCTTTGGGGCCGCACATACCTATATAGCTCATGTGAGGGAGTACCCCCCCCCCCCCGGGCACTCGATATTCACGTTGTCTCGTTCGCCTGGCTTCCCACCGGCTGCAAAAAGTACCCGCCTCTGTTTCTGGTGATCAAAACATTTTCTTTCTTGGCTACAAATAATGGCTGTGCAAGACCATTACGGACACAATAATAAATGTATCAACATCTGCCGAGTTCACTGCCGACTTTGAAAGAGGTTAAATCGATACTGACCCTTCAGCCTCTAAGCTAAACTTGAGCGAGTTTCCCTAGCCATAACATAAATTACTATTAACAGAAAGAATACAGCTTGATTTTGGGTTGCGTTCATCTCGGTGAATAAGAGGTCAGAAGAGAACGAATAATTTCAAAATAGCCCGCTGAATTCAAATCTGCCAAGAGCTTGCCAACACCCTTGCTCAAGCACACACACAAAACGCGCGTTTGACCGATGACTGCTTAAGAAAATTCCAGCACTTTGCTTGAATCACACCACAAGCAAGCGTGCTTAAGCAAACCTTTAGCTCCAGTGTGACCGCGACCAGTGTAACCAGTTTCCTGCTTGAAAGGTTTAGCAAGTAACCGCAGCCTTAGACAATTAGTATCGCAACATAAAGATAAAAGATTTGGATTCTGGAAAACAAAGACAACGGGAATCAAAACTCGACTCCGTATCGAGTGATATGAGTATCTACTTTTTTGGCTCCTCCAGGCTTCGACCGCTTTTTAAAAGAAATCCTGTTATATATGCATCAATTCCACTACAAAGAGCATCCGACGACTTTTTCAAATTTATTCGAACCTCTACACATTAAACACTCGTACAATACTAGACTTGCTTCTCCACAAAAACTACTACCTGCCCAAATCTCGCACTAACCATGGAATGTTTAACATTACGTTTGTAGGGGCTAAAGTCTGGAGCTCTACCAATATCAAAACCCTGAGCAGAGATTCATTTAAGGCCAGAGTACACCCAAACCGTACCACACCACTGTTTTTCCTACAGAGCACAACTTTCTGGCAAGCTTTGGTTATTTTAAGATATGTTACACCTATTGATGACCAAATATCCACTAATTAGTT
>JAOBYG010034561.1:0-12316 GCA_025403545.1 Epizoanthus stellaris | reverse complement strand
GAATTGGGGAATGCGCCAATGGGAGCCATCCGTCTATCCTGGTTGGGGATTTAATGCATAGGCCATTTTAGAATCCCCGACACCATTTCAGATTTGCAAGTTGTTCTCAAATATCAGTTGACGAAAACTAAATCGAAAGTGTTTATTTACAGTTTGATGAAACGGTATGGCAAAGTGTTCTCTCTGAGGATGGGGAGGTTTAAGGTGGTAGTTGCCGCCAGTGCCGACAGTGTGAAGGAAGTGTTGGTTAAGAGATCAGTAGATTATGCCGGTAGACCTCCATTCCATTCAGATGACATCGTGACTTTAGGTAAGGAAAGCAACTGAGCATGCGCACTATGACTGCTCAAGAGTCGTGCGACAGGTTGCATACGATAATTTCGTGTCAGATGTTAAACATATAGAATACTATGAAACACTAGGAGACATATGAGTGAACGCCAAGACCTTAAACATTATGGCGTCCATGAAGAACGCTAGAAGTACGTTCAACAACAAAAACAGTAGCAACACCAACAACAGCAACAGCAACAACAACAACAACAACAACAACAACAGCAGCAGCAGCCGGCAGCAGCAACAGCAGCAGCAACAATCACTTAAAATGTATGCCCGGTAGCTAGGTAGGTTTATGCATGAATGCATTGATCATGATTGCAGGAATGCATGTATGCAGGTATGAATGTATGAATGAATGTATATGCGTATGAATGTATGAATGGTGCATGAATCCGTGAATGCGTGAATCCGTGAATATGGAATGCGTGAATCCGTGAATTGAGTGAATGAAATCCGTGAATGCGTGGATCATGAATGTGTGAATCCGTGAATCGTGAATACTTGAATCCGTGAATCGTGAATGCGTGAATGAGTGAATGTATGGATGTATGAATGCATTCATGTATGAATATGGGCGTACGCTACGTCCCTATATATTCTCAATTTATTGGTCCATATTTTACGGTTATTGATATTTCCTTCTTATTGATTAAAACATTTCCAATGGCTAATGCAAAAAGATATGATTGCAGAACAATTTCTCTTACGTATATTGCAATATACATAACTATGGTGACACTTTTATTACGATTCATATACATATACATACATATATAGACACAGACAGACAGACAAACATGCATGCATGCATGCATACATCTAAGCTGATTTTTAAGAACGTCAATCATGAAATTCATCCGGTTTGCGATTGCTGGGAGGAGGCCCAGGGGGTGGTGGGTGTAAGGTAAATTTTGGCTGTACATCTATGGATAGAAAAAATTAGCGTGGCTTGCATATTGTTTCGTGACTAAGTGAATAGGCTAGGCTGTTTGTTTGATTGTGTAATCCATGCCCAGAAGTGCTTCTAAAACATGACAAACCAGTATAGTCATTTGGAACATGAACCGAGAAAGTGCCACTAGGTCGTGAAAAGGCCCAAATGCTCCCTCTTTACAGGCATTTCAGTTTTAACTAGAAGCCCTAGAAAAAGCCAGTTCTCGTTAACGGAGGTTCTGATGCTTTTGACTGCGTCTCGATCCAGCCAAGCAATGGCGAATTACGGCTGTTTGAAACGAAGCACTTTTCAAGAAAATTGCATGACAGGAGGGGTGTTCTTAAAAATCTGCTTAGACATACATACACACATACATACATACATACATACATGTATACATACATACGTACATACACGCATACATACATACATACATACATACACATACATACATACATACATACATACGCATACTCATACATACATACATACATACACACATACATACATACATACATACATACATACATACATCAGTACAGACATACCTACATATCTTTTCAAGATGCAAAATATTTACATTGTAGAAGAAAAGAATGGTAAAAATGCATCCTGAAAGGGAGTTGGGAAGTTAATCCTATATGACAACTCCCGAAAATAAAGGTAATTAGTAGAAGTTTACCGTGTTCTATTTCAAATCCGCAAATCTGATTGGTTCTCCCACCGTTTTCTATTCGCTAGTATGATAGACAACGATGCGTATTGATGCACCTTCGCAAGCACGTTTGAAGATCAAATACATTTGTGTTTCATGCATTGTTTGAAGTAAATCTATTGAAAAAAGAATTGTAATTTCTTTCCTTTGCGATTGTTCTTGGATAATTTCTACTAAAACAATTGGTCTACAACATATACGCTCATATAGAAACCTCAAGTTCGCGCTCTAATTAACAATTATTCCACGAACACGCGTTGGATATGAGGCTATAATCATCTGATACCCAACAAGTGTGAGTGGAATAATTATTTTTTTAAATACCAAGTCAAAACATACTTTTTTTCTTTTTAATTCTGTGTAAACCGAACAGAATTTAGTGTAAACCAAGCGGAATTAAGTGTAAAACAGGAGGATTTGGAAGCTTCCTTCTGTTTAAGAAACACCTGGTTTGTATTAGAAACAGCTGTTTTCCATATAAGGTCAAACATGAATATCACCAGTGAGTATTGAACCAATCAAATTACCTGAAAGTCAGTAACCATTGGGTTGTATTTAATAATTCTTACTTATTAGTGATTAATTGTTGCTTCTTTATTCCATTCCGTTAGGTGGGAAAGGTCTTATTGTTGGTAACTATGGGCCTGCATGGAAACTGCACCGCAAGTTGTTTGTAACAGCTCTGAGGCAGTACCTGAAGGACGCTCCTCTTGTTGAAGGTACAGTAACAGAGCAAGCAAAACGTGTTCTTCATTACATTGATGAACAGAGAGGTAAACCTTTTGACCCAACTAACATCCTCGCCTCAAGTGTGGCCAATGTGATCTGTGGTGTAATATTCGGAGACAGATTCAACTCATCTCACCCAGACTTCGCTTTTCTAATCGAGTTGACCGAAGGTAAATTTAGTGATGTAAAAGTTAGCGAGAGTTGTAAATTTTGGGACTGGTTTCCTATTGCTAAATATCTTCCTATCTCGGCGTACAAGCGTCAAAAGCAGATAACAGATGGAACGTTTTCGTTCCTGCGTAAAGAGCTGAGAGAAGGCGAGAGGGCATTTGACCCAAACGGACCCATCAATGACCTCATATGTGCTCTGATCAAGGTCCGGAATGAAGCAGAGATGGAAGAAACGGAGAACAGAGCAGCGCTGTTGTCTGACGATTACCTACTGAACACGATTAAGGATATGTTTATGGGTGGATATGAGACAACCAGTACGACTCTACGATGGGCCATCGCCTACCTGACCAACTACCCTGAGTACCAAATCAAGATTCAGCAAGAGCTGGATGATGTTGTGGGTCGTGATAGGTTTCCAAGTCTTGATGATCGCCCCAATCTGCCGCTCATGCAGGCTGTGATAATGGACATACAAAGGTTGGGAAACATAGTTCCTTCTGCTGTTTCACACTACACGCTGGTAGACACCACACTCTGTGGCTATCGCGTACCCAAGGATACAGTGGTTTGGACAAATCTAGAAGTTGTTCATCTTGACCCAGAGTGTTGGGAGAATCCTGAAGATTTCAACCCCTACCATCACATCGATGCTGATGGAAAGCTGATTACAGACCAGGGGAGCTGGTTGCCATTCTCAGCTGGTCGCCGAGGTTGCCCAGGAGATTCCTTTGCTAAAGTGGAGCTGTTCTTGTTCCTGAGCATCATGTTGCAGCGTTTCACTTTTGTCCCAGAGGAAGGGAAACAGCCACCACTTTTGAAAGGATCAGTCGCTCTATCAGTCAAGAGGCCATGCCCATTTGTGGTAACTGGTGTCAAACGCCACTAATTTAACAACTTGCTTCATAAAATGAAGTACTCGATGCGTTGGACGCAGATTGTGTCGTATTTAGTTTGTATATGGTAAAACTATGAAATGAATATCGATAGACGAGAAGATAGTTAAACAGGTGAAGATACTATCTCTGTTAGAAACATATGTAACAAATTTCGAAGACAGCTATACACTCACCCCCTCCCCCCTCGGTCCTTTCCCTCCGTTATTTGCTGCTACACCCTTTACCAGTGACCACGGGCGCTAGTATAAAGTCAGTCACATACATTCTCAGTCTGTTGAGTTTTAAACCTAAGGGTTTGTATTCACTCTCAGTCCAGTAGCAAGTAGACGTGAAAACACTACTGTGTATGGAATGCCAGTTATTTTACACTTTTCTACAACACTAAAGTGCAAACTATAGACTTATACTAGCGTTAGTAGTCTGTTGAATTGGAATCCTGACGGCTTGTATCACTCTCAATAGCTAGTAGACGCGATAACACTACTACTCTGTGTAACAAATACAAATTATTAGTATATACCAAACCAGCGAATAATGCTTATCGCGTTCTCTGATTGGTTAACTCTATATCCAGCCTGGGCTTTTAATTTTTGAGCTCTCTCAGCCTTGGGGCGGGAAGATTCTTCCCCCTCCATAACTTTCTTAATATTTAATTAAAACGAACGGAACTTTGCACACATGTTGATTATGAGAAGTTCTACTTGAATTTACAATTAGAACCTACTAATTGGCTATGACGTCATGATAACGTCTCAACTCACTGCACTCTTTTTTAGCAGAAAGGTCTTACATTAGTTTTCTCAGCGCCGCAAAGTTGCAAAATTGCAAGAACTGACTCGAACATTTGTCAAAAAGAACTATCTGAATAGGCGGTTTGCACTTACGTCACAGAGCCCGCACATGAATACATTTTTTTAACCAGAGTCACTAACATGTTTCTGAGCTTGTAGAGGCTGCAAAAGTACATAACTTGGCGAAGCCGGAAATATGTATGCCGCGGCCACGTTGGTGAACAACTTTGGTGATCCAACATGGCGGCCAAAAATACAAAGTTGTTGGCAAAGCCAAAGTTCCAATGTAAGTTATCTAGTTTTGCTACAGATCCAATTTAAACCCACTTTTAATTATTTATCAAGCCGGTGGGCCATCGGGATACGCGAAAGGCTTGTGGCGAAGAAATTCAAAACACCCCATCATCCCAAAAGTTTGCAGACGGACTTGAACAATAGAACCCTAATACATACAAAAGGCACAACTTTAGAAGATCCATACTTTTGATTTAAGTTTTCTCATGACGTCACATGCAAACCACCTATAGAAGCCAAGCCTACCACTATACTAATTACATCAATTAGGGAAACTAGGCTTGAGATTATAGTTTCATGGGATTCACCGAGGGAAAATCAGTTTAACTATCAGGCATCATATGAGTACAGAATATGCATGAGTTTCATTGTTTATCGCAAGTACTTTTGTTATATACGTAATGTAATTGAGACAATTTTAGGTTAAACATTCTACATTTCTGAACTCAACTAAAGAAGTGGCTGATCCGAACAGTAAGCTGGAAGATAAACACACCTAGTTATAGCAAAACCGAAGTCTTTGAGTTTGGGCAAACATCATGTCAAGATTGAACAACGGGGAGGGGGACTCCCTGTATGACAGTCACAGGCTTGTCGTACTTTTTAGGGGTTAAACGTCAATGTCTTGGTACCTCTTTACAAATGCTAAATTTCCAATGGGAACATTTCTGGTTCTCGCACTACAGTACTATTGGGTTTCTAGAGTAACCAGGGACAAGTCAAGTGCTCAAGCTTTATTTGTGTTATTGTTATATATTATTACATTACATATTAAATAATTAATTGAACTGAATTATGGTACAAGCTATCCGAAATAACCCAATGAGGCTACAAGTGTCGGGTAGCTTGGCAAAAATAAATTACAATTATTAACACAGTGTATGGCAGGCACAAAAAAAGGGCAAACAAGAAAAAGAAACAAAAAATAGAAAATAAATATAAGTAAATAAAGACGAAAGCAAAACCTACCAGAAATATAGGAATTGATGCCTCTGTCATAATGTAAACATGGTCCAAATCCAAGGGAAACAGGTGGCCGGTACTCCTCATTTGCGTATAATAAATCTTGCATTTTTCTCTTTCATTCTACTTTTGAGTGCAAATAAAGAAAATCTACAGCTTTCTGTTCGAGATAGCGAGAGAGTCGAGATAAACGGATTTGAGATAACCCATGGTAAATTACAGATAAACAGTGGGCCAAATCCAAGGGAAACAGCTTTCTGTTCGAGATAGCGAGAGAGTCGAGATAACCGGATTCGAGATAATGGGGGACTATACAGTTCGTGTTAAAAAGATGATTATAAACTTGCTGTTTTTCTGTTCTAGCGGCTCTCCCGCGTGGTGGAGGCGAAAACGGCTGCCGTGCGCCTGTTGTACACTAAGGAATACCTGCAGCTCAGACGCGGAGCCACAACAGACGTCTACTTCGCCGTATCAAACAGCGGCGCCGAGGAAATCTTCAGCATCACCGTTGCCAACAATCTGAAGTCGTTTGTCTCCTACAGGCTCAACAAGAACAACTTTAAAGTTGGTTCCAGCCCTGCATACATCACCGTTTCGTTCACCGTCAGATCTAATGCCAGTCTTGGGAAGAGTAACAAAGTATTTGTGACCGCAAGCGGGCAAACATCGGGCGTTATTACTCGATATCGCACGGAGTTCATGATCGGAGCTTGAAGTGTCATGTAGGTTTGACTAATTGTGACGGCTCCCAGCTCTTTTGATCTTACAGCTCAACGTAACAACATGCAAGAACTGACTGGAGCCGGCAGCACAAGGGTTCTCAGTTAAGGGATACTAATATAAGGTGTGCGACAGTAAGAGATATGCAACAAAATCTGTGTATTCATGTCATGAAATAGAATAGAAAGGGAAATAAAATTCTGAATCAACATTGCCTTGTTTTGTCTCAACTAAAGATTGAACTGTTTCTCCTAGGACCAACCGTGCGACTCCTCTCTCTTGTGTTGGTAATGCAATCGTACCCATGTTTCAACTAACCTGACAAAAACCAATTTTTTTGGCAGTCTATGCTGAAATAGATAAAACATTTTTTACTTTGGGTTTATTTTACCCAAGATACTGACCAAAACACTGAATTACGACAGAGACAAATTGTACAAGTAAATGCGAACTGCTTGCAATTATTTCTGTTGAATAATTGAAAAACTATCTAGTCATTATAGGTTGATGGAATATCACTCCACTAGATTTTCTCTACTCTAGTGAAATCCTTCCAACGCAGCTACGTTGGCCCTGAACTTTCAATTTTTAGCGATTACAATAACAACTAAAAATTTCGGACGTTTAAATTTCGGACGTTTTATTTCGGACGTTAAATTTTCGGACACACATTTTGTCATTTCGGACAAATTTCGGACACAATTTTTGGACACTCACTTTTCTGAGCAGAAGTATGAGAACTTTCTATAGTCATGGTCGATAATTCTACTGATGAAAGATTTCAATAATAACTCCTAATAGAATGTATCTGACGAAAACTGAAAGATACCCCATGCACAAAGAAACTCCTAAAATATATGACGAGGGTATAGAAATCGTCTGAAAGAATCAATGCATTAGTTGAACACATGTGTACAGCTAGGGAAAACGTATACATCTTGTAGGAGTACACTTAAAAAGTTCGGACACCAAATATTTTGTGGACTGACGGTTATATTTTCGGACACTTTTTTGTCCGAAATTAAAACCATCCAAACTTTTTGGTTGTTAATGTAGAATACATACTGCGAAATGTTTGCAATATAGACTTAAAAATATCTTACTAGATAGGTTCTTGTGCGATGATTTTCACATGTCACGGAGCGAAATTAAAACAGAAGTTCAGCGTAGTTTTGTAAGATCGGACCATTATAACAGTTGATTCTTTCCACCGAGAGACACCTGCTACTAACGGAGGTGGTCTGACTACTGTAACACTGAGATAGTTACTGAAGCGGCAAGTACAGTACAAGGTACCCACTGAAGGTGCAACACCGAGTTAGCTTGCAATCTATTAATAAGTTGTCAGCTGCATATTGACCGCTGCGTTCATACACTGTAAACTGATATCACACTGACGTACACGAACTTCAGAACGCAAGGTTCTACTCTGGTCCTGGCTGTAGTCGTCGTTTGGAAGTAGATAGCATAAGAAAACCAGCTACTCATACCAGCACAAAGAAACTACAGTCACGACCAGGGTAGACCAAGAAAAGCGAACAGAAAATAAACTGTTGTATAAGCGAGTTGAAGTGTCAAGCCTCGCTATTTGTCGACCTGTGTAGGTCGTTAAAAGATCCTTGGGTATACCTCGGCTCTGTATACATGTAAAGCCTAGCAAGAAGGACGGAATAAAGCTCTACCAATAAAGAAATGGAATATCAAGTTGCAGCTAATTCCTCTTATAGCATACAGTATAAATGCAAAGAACACAAAATCTTAAGATTTGTACGATTAAAGACTGTTTGCCTGTAATCTTGAAATTGTAATTTTGCTCAGTGGAAATTATTCTCGCAATTTCAAGGGCAGTTGACTTGAAAACTCGTTTTCCGACAGAGTGTTTCCACTGAAGTCCTTTACCAACTCACACATTATGCTAACAGTTATAATTCAGGCTGTCTCTGAAATTTCTTGACACATACCGGTATGCGCTTTTCAATGACTTTTCAGTCGATTGCAACAAAAAATGTCTAATAAAGGCAAAATTTTACAAACTGAATAAATCGAATCTTTGTTATGATAAAATCAGAGCACAAGGCGTGTTATATAACTTCACAACTTTCTTATTCGTATCATGATCATGATGTCTCAATAATGTTTTGGTTCCTGATTTTGTGTCAGTTCAATGGGATCTATCTATATTCGGATGTTGGTTTTTTCGTTATTAGTTTTCATAGCTGCTGACTAAATATGGAACTTCCACCAATAAATACAAGACAATCCCGAACCGCTGTTTTCAATAGTTTTTGTTAGTACCTAAATTATTGTTCTCTGACGAAAAATAAGCTAAAACCTGTATATAACTATTGACTCTGTATGCTGACTACTCGGCTGCGCAATCCAGTTTCATTTTTAGCAAATATACTGAATATTGAGACTGATCAACTACACTGAGTTAAGGTATCGCAGGAGTCTTCAGGATCCGAAATGTTTCTCTGTTCTTCATATATTTGTTTGATATGAGGGGGTAACAAGACTACACAACTTCGCTCACATTGATTTGAGGGTCTCTCGCGGTTGTGCAAAGTTCGCAAACGCCTCTCCGACGGGGTTAGAGAGCTGGAGATCCAAGCTGACGTTTCCTGCGCTAGCCTTTCTTTTGCTCTGAGGAAGGGCCAGCTTCGAAACGTTAGCTAGAAATCTCAGTGTCTGGACTACTCGCTGACATTTAAAATGCTATATTTTCCTGGAAACTAGTCACTATACCAGAGATTAAGATTTAATACGGAATGTTTTACGCTGTAAGGGTGGAAGTTCGAGCGCTAGCCATTGGCCAGTTCCTGTTCTACTCTAATGGAAAAAACAGGCAAAGCCAATATTTATTTTAATCGACCTCTGAAAATTCCTATGTATAAAAACCTATATATGTCACAAGAGGCCAGAAATCATATTTATCCTTAAACATTTTACGCTCATTCAGGGCCGTGGTCCGTTTCCTGGTGTACTAGAGTGTTCTACAAATCACACTAATTTTTTAGTTTAGCTTTTTTAAAACCTAACGAAAGGCTCTGCTTGAGAGATCCATTTGTTGGGTATGTCCAATTGGTCTGTCCGGCACGACCGGTCAGTTCGACAACTATCGGAACCGGTTCTGGCCAGACTGGCCCTGCTCATGGATTAGAGCCGCTCAGTTCTCCCGTTCCGGACGGCCAGGGCGCGGGGCCGGCCGGATCCGACAAAAGGAAAGCGCCCTAATATGGTGCTCCCAACTGAAATTGTTTCCTTTTTGCATTTATGATTTTTCTAACAATTTGTGAAGTGCACATGTGTGACATGCAAACTAAGCTGCGCTGGTAACCAAGGACAATAGCCAGAATTGATAATAAATTTCACATATGTTGAACGATCTTACACAGTATACCGGCGAAATAAGGGAATAATTGTTTGATAATGGTACGTACGAATGTGATCTACTTCACCTCTACACTGTAAACGGTACCCTTAAAGTCTCGATTGGAGTTTTGATAAGTTAAAAGGTTACGTTGTTTCAAGTACTCACGAGGGCAGATAAGCATGCACAAACAATATTGTCCTTTCATTTCGGTCAAGAAAATTAACATATTTGATTAAGTAAGGACAAAATACGAGTGTTGAAAAGGCAACTTTCATGGACAAGAAAGCAGTTGATTGATACTTCAAATCAGTGTGTTCCCCATTGGTACCGACACATCTATTTTTTTGGTTGCAAAATTTGTGGAACAAACCAAGTTTTCTGGACATACCTAGACAAGGTTTTCGTCCAAAAGCCAAGAGTTGAGGACATACACCGGACCATAAATTAGGGTTACTTAGTCGCCCTTGGTAGACGTTTCTCATAATGGTTTTATACGTTTATTTAAAAATCCCAGTTTGTGACAAGTGTTCTATCAATGAGTTCCTATTACAGGCATTTTTAAAAAGCTTAGTTTTAGTCAGTGGAAGAAATCGTTGCGTTCGTTTGGGATCATTCCGGAATAAGAACAACTGGAGTAACAGTGCAAGCGTTAGTTTGGGAGCTATTCTTATTCCGGAACACTTGGAATGTATTCTGTGTATTCTGCACCTGGAAACAGAACAGCCAGAATATTTTAGAATAGGAATGTTCTTGTTCCTGAATATCCCAAACGAACGCACCGTTAATTCTGCTCCACATTTGCCATGGTTAACATGGCCTCCCCAGCAAAGTTCAAGCAGCTGAAATGTACTTAGTACAAGAGCCTGGCTGTACTGGTCAGCTTTTCGCAAAGCAACAATCAGATGAAAGCTGAACAAACAGTAGAAGGGAAATGCCGAAATTATTAAGAAAAAAGTACATTTGAAAAGTCGAATAAAGTATATTAAAATATAGGTTTTAAAATTGTCGGTTAAAGTCCAACTTTGTCAAATCACTTCCAGCCAGTGTGATGTGAACTATTAGTAAAGTTGTTTTTACTAAAATAGTACCGCTTTAGACTCTATTTCACGATAAAAAAAATTCAGATACTCTGTATTTCATAAACGTTTCTTGAAATAATATCAACAAAATTGACACGCAATCTTTCCAAATATTGGACTTTGACTTACTTTGTTATGCCCACGCTATTAAGTGCAGAAATATTATTTACTAAACACCAAGTCCTTGCATTATTGATCGACACTTTGTTGTTAGAATTACCTGGAAGTTATCTCAGTTTATAATATTATCATTTGTTATTGCTCCCCAAATCATCAAACATTTTAAAGACCGCGAGCTAATTAAACTAATTCTTTTACGTTCTGGAAGAAGATTTTTTCAAATATTAGTATCAATCTTGTTTCTCATCCTCATGTCTGGCTTTATTTTGTGTACACGCATATTTTAATCCAACCATGTCTCTACGTGCAGGCGAAAACAAACCGACTGAAAGCTGAGCAAACAGAGCGGAGAGATGCAAACAGACAAAACACAACAGCAGCACCGCTTTGATTCGTTAGTGTCCGCTACGCAGCCAAATTAGCAGATTATAGTATCGAGAAGCAAATAGGTCGAGAGACTAGACCAATGTCTTAATATCCGTGTCCATAGACGTTAGCTACGGAGTCGCCAAACAATATAGTACATTTTTGTAGCACAGCAAGTTCTTGAAGCCCGTCTCTAAGGCCAGTGACATGATCTTGTTGTTCCCCAGGACGGTGTGTTTAACAAGAAAAGAACCAAAGAAATAGAAAATAAAAAGGCAAAAGGCGAAACGGATTGCTGGTCAGTAGCCGCTTCTCAAAAACAATAATCTGAAAATATTGTTGGCCAAGGAGATATTGCGATCTTGTACATGTAATTTATTTAGATAGTTTAAAAAAAAACGGATCTTGTTTTAGAATTGTGCTGCCGCAATATATATTTTTATATTTCCCTCTCCGACCTTTGCTTTCCTTTAGAGCAACGTATCGAACAATTTTATTTTTTCGACGGTTTTCATCGTGCATTAAATTTCATCCACTCCCACCCCACAATATCCAATGATCAGTCCCTTAATCCTCTATAACACTATCGTGCAGCTGCTCTAACATAGAAGGAGTATGCACTTGGGCTACCAAAGCCTGCTTTTTATGAGCGACACCACTACAAACACAAGCACTTCATAACAAAAATATTATTATTATTATGATTATTATTATTATTATTATTATTATTATTATTAATTCTCACCTTAAGGGACCGGTCATTATTTATGGAGGGGGGGGGGTAAAAATATACTCGAAAGATAAAATAATTTGTGGGGGGGGG
>JAOBYG010034450.1:0-12322 GCA_025403545.1 Epizoanthus stellaris | reverse complement strand
TTTTGGCAACTTTTGTGAGGGTACCTCTGGCTCTATTTTCTTTCCGTTTGTGCCACGGCTGAGTTGCTTTGAAAATTATTCAGAAACAAAAACTATTTCAACATCCTTTGAACCTGGCACGAAGGAATTGTACCAATTGACCCGTGTGTGAGCTTTTCTATGGCTCAAATTTGCATACACCGATTTTTTATTTGGTCACTTGTAATTCTACAACAATACGTGAAAGCAAAAATGTATGATGAGTTCTGAAAAAGATAAAAGAACCCTAGATACTAACTGTTTTATAGAATTGCCAGATACTAGAGGCCAAACACGTATTCACAGACAAGGTTAAAAAACAGCTTGGACAATGTAGGAACAGATTGGCTCGAAACAAGGCTGAAAATATAGCTCGAATTAGGCTTGAGCGACGCTCAAAAGTTAGCTCGAATTAGGCTTGAACGACGCTCAAAAGTTAGCTTGAATTAGGCTCGTACATGTAGAAGGCTCGAATTGGGTTCACACAAGGCTCGAATTAGGCATGAACAAGGCTCAAACAAGGCTCGTTTTTCACTTCAAATAGTGAACATATTTACAAATTTCTCCAAACGCCGTAAATGTCGATCTAAAATCAAGATAGGAAATACGTTCATACTTAAGGTAACTATTCTGTATTTTAGCTTCACCCAACAACCTGCTTCTGAATGCTGGTTGTTTAATACAATGCGAGATAAAGCGCTTTTAGTGAAAGTTGTTTGATACGAAAGGGTTTTTTCGCATTTTCTAACACTAAAACAAGGCTTATAAGGAAAAAAAAAAACGATATCAGTTTGTTTTGGTCTTAATTTGAAAATCCATTCTAGCTTCACTTATCTTGTCAAGTTATTTTATACATGTATGTATCTCCTGTATTTATTTTTTAGAGCAGTTCGAGCCCTTTCAACTTGGTATTTCGTTACGCGCCATGTTTCTAAATATACAATTCTACAGCACTGTAAATAGACAAATAATTATGTGAATTGGCTGCCTTTTTCTCAACTAACGATGACATTGGTATGAAATGTTGCTGCTTTCAAAGTTTGAACACTGGGTTTTTCCAATATGAGAGCCACTAGTTTATCAGTGATTTGTCATTATTGTCAAGTGTAACCCTCGTTAAATAAAGTCGCTTATCTTATCTTATCTTATCTTATGATTTTATTAGGCAAAATATATCATTTGGGTGGACGCTCATTATGCTAGGCAACACTGTGTGTAAGGCCTCTGCAAGAATTTTACAATTTTTGTAATTATTATGTATTAATTTTTTTACCAAAAGGAGCTATTTCGGAGAATCAACACATCGGTATATTTTCCATACTCGCATGAGTAGCATACTGATTTTGTGAGTGGTCTAGTTCCTGGGAAAAATTTACTCTCAACCATACATTGTATGTAGAGACATATAAAACATAGAATGCAAAGAGCAGAAAACAAATTTTGATTACATATAGGTTCTGAAAGTAAACTTGAAATTAAGAAAACTGATAATTAAAGTGAAATGTTGAGAATGTAAAGCAAAAGACGAGTTATGTAAATAAACATGTAGAAACTGATTTGATAGGTTGGAATCATGTTCCAAAGGTGTTTGAATAGTTGTAAACATACATGTATGAAATGTGTGTAGAGAACGTTAGCATGGAAAATGAAAGATAATTATACCAGAAATACAAAAAGCATCTGATCCACATAGTGCAATGTTCAGTGGTACCTACACATGTATTTCTAATTCACATATATCTCGTATCTTATTTCAGGAACTAGGCCTGAGCATGAAGAAGAGAATACAAAGAAAAGAAGGGTAAGCTACAGTTGTACTCATTATAATTTACCCATTAGTATTATTTGCACTACAGTACGTGTACTTATTTCTAAATCAAGTTTCTGACCTCCTCTATAATTTTCTTACGTAAAGGCCACCTGTCTTGATTAGCTGTAGCCCTTATGGTTATTACAGGTGGCCTGCACTTAACATTCTGTTACCATTTTTTCTTTATTGTAATTGTTATTATTAGTAGAAAGTGCAAAATAAAGTTGTTGTCTTGTCTTTTGTACCATTCATGGGAAAGGGTACACAACCCACAGGCACAGGACTGAGGTGTAATTGCGGGTGTGGGATTGAGGGACGTCCTGAGTTAACGAGATTATCCCGCACTGCCGGAACTATTCTATCAGAAAAGAAGTAAACTCGGACATTTTATTCTTTAGCTGTGATCTCATATTGCTCAGCATGGCCAGAGTATTGTATTTATGAATGCAAATGTCTTAGAATGTGCATGTTCAGACCTTACAAACTGACCTACCACCATGCTAGCAAATATATGTGCTCGGGATATAAATAGCTTATGCAATGGCAATGTTGGTAGAAAAACATACTATCAAGTGCATGTGCATAAATTGTTTCAGTTATTTAACTGTGGGCTCAATGACCATCATACAAATGAAGTAATATATAAAAAACGAGAGCGAGTTTTTGATCACTGGTTTCAAACACTGGGAAAACAATGACTCCCAGGGGTTTTATTGTTTTCGAGGTGTTTGGAACGGGTGATTAAACATGAAGCGCGAGTCTTTTATATGACTTCTCAAATGAATGGTTTGGGCACCTAGAACACGTTGGTAATGTTTTGCATAATGCATAATGCATGATTCAAATTATTGGTAGAAAAGACATTCACAATTTGTCTGGTACCGATTGTGTAATTGAATAGGTATAGCATAGTGTAGTGGTAAATAGACAGTAGAGTAATATCAGGGTCGGGTTGTTCTGTAAAAGAGAAAAAAGGAAAAAAAGAGCTGAGTACTCACTCCAGGTAGTTTGTGACATATCAAAAAATCATTTTTATTACAATTGGCTCATTCCACATGAGAAGTGGAACATTTGTAAATTTTCAAACCAATTATATTACAGCAAATGCTATGCCATTCAAGAGTACGAACCACAAGCTATTCAAAATGATTGGGCATGTCGGCATGAAGTTTGGCCACACCCACTCTGTGGGGGGTCCAGCTTTACACAGTGTGAGTAAGACTGGTGAGCCAGGCACAAAACTTATTTTGGAGATAGCAGGAAGACTAGGCTAATTTGCTGGCACTGGTATTTTAAGAGACCTCAACCCTAGTATTCATTGAATTCTGATATTTCGGGGTTCCTTGTACTGTTAACAGATTTTTGATTGTTTGAATATCTATTACAGCCATTACGTAATGTACGTAACAAAAAGACCTACATTTCTCTATCACAAGCAGAATTTATATCTGCTGCATATATAATTTGTGCTGCTCTTTTAGTTTACTAAAAACTTAATTTCACTGTTCTTTGTTTTGTTTCAGATACTGTTGGTCTTTAGAGAAACGGGGGAAACCGTTATGCACATTACGTTACAGACATTACATATTATTATGTCTAAGAAAACGAAATAAAAAGCACGATAAAATCCTATATTTCATTTGAATTACATCTTAAAGCTTTGAATTAAGTGAGTTTTCTCCCCAGAATTCATTTTATTATGAATGTGCCAAATGTGTGTCCCCCTGGAAACTTTGCTTCCATTGCGCTCATGGAACATGCTGACATGTCATAATTGCAGTGTAATACTGTTCATAAGTTTACATGCCTGTCCAGAAAGCAAATCTACAGACCACTTTCAACAGCTTGCACAGTGTCATGTGAAATGAATACTCGACTTTTAACACTCAAAAGTGCAATGGGGGGGAGGGGAGGGAGGGATTGTCCAGGTTTTTCCACTGGAAACTAGAGAAAACAGTGTTAGAAAATTAAAGATCTTCTGCCCGTTCACACTATCTTTAATCTTCAATAACTTTATAATGACGGATGATAGCAAGTTGAAACTTACTGTGTCAGTTTATTATCTGCCCAGGAACATTTTGCTTTAAGTGTCAAAATCTCTCAGGATGCGGTATGATACAAATGTAGTTATAACTATTGACTATCTACCCAGTCCGAAAACCTTTAAAATTCAATAACTTTACAATGTCAGGTGGTATTGGGTTGAAACTTACCAAGTCATTTTATAACTTGACTAGGAACATTTTGTTCGTAGTCCCCCTCATAAAACGAAACGGTTCAAAAACTGGGGTTTTTTTGAAAAAAATTGTTGGTTTTTACGATTTCACAGAGGCGGACTAAGAGAGGGTTTTTCTTCATTTCAAAAGGGCTTTCAGAAAATGCATCAAACAACCAAATTAAACAAACTCCTTTGCAGTAAAACAAAGACAGTGATAAAATAGGCGTGGTCTTTGGGCATCAAAATGAGGCTCTAATATTTGAGATACCTTACTTTTATTTCAAAATTACGAATCTGTGGTAAAAACAACTATAGAAAGGCTTCCTTGCTATTTTTGTTCTGCAAAAGTAAAGGTACAAAAGAGAAGTGAATAATGGCCCCAGCACCCTTAAGCGATCTCACGATAGAGCATTTTTAACAAAAATAAGACTTGGGTTTATTATCGAAAGTACGTGGTATTCCTCACTGTGCACAGAGTTCATTCAAGAAACTTCGAACAAAAGCTATCAAGCCTTGATGTAATAACCGCTGAGAAACACTGAGTTGAGAGTTGTAATAAAAGTTAATTTATTATGATGTTTAATATGTTTTAATATTTATTACTAAAAATAGGCTATGTTGGATCTTTTCCTATGCTGCTTAGTTATCTCATAAACTTGTCACCATCACTTTCCATTACTTACTTTCGAAAATACAGCAGTGTAGCTTTTTAAAGCAAAAAATACAATATATTGAATGAAATTATGGATCATTATCGGTATCTGGCCAAAAAACGTCCTTCATATAAATAGGTCTAACAAACAAATAACTAAAATTGCCTTATGTAAGTCAGATCACCAAAATAACCTTATGTAACTGCTTGCCTTATTGGCACTCTTAAAGTCGCCACCTAAAGATGCCACTTTAACTCTCCTTAAAGTCGCCACTTTAAAGTGGCAGTATCACGGCATAGCGCATGCGCACGTTATCTCTCCCAAATCTAATAAAAACAAGTTATATGCTAAAATAATTACTACTACGAGTAACTCGAATATAAACCTGTGTTTCCCAGTACAATATTTGATCGGATGGCCAAGCCGCGACAAAAGTAAGGAGTCTGGAACCCAGGCTAATTATAGTGATGTGTTCTGAAGCGAGTTTAGTGTTGATCCATATTACAAATTATTACAATAGCCCCCAAATGCAGTGAACCTCGACGAACCTGCTTAATCAAAGGCTTTCCGTTCAAAAGCGTTGTTTCATTTTAATATTCTTTAGTTATGGAACGTCAAATATTATTTTCAGAAATCAGAAATTTATTTAGTACAGCCATGAAACTGAACCTTTAACAAGCCACTTGAAGAGCCTTAAAGTCGCAACTTTAACACTCCTTAATAAAAGAAATGTTTTTCCACTCATCTTCACTGAATATTTTTGCCCCCAGTATAAATGTTATGCTATAAATTCCGGAGCAGGTCTACGCATCCAACATATTGTATTCCCACAGACCCAAAACCTCGAACACTTCAATATACTGTAATAATACTACATGTATCTGAAGGGAAAAAACGACTGCATAATAAAGCTGATATCCAAGACCAAAGATTGAAAAAACCAGATACAGCCAGTAGGGCTCGTAATTAGTTTGAGATAAGGGTTCTCATTTAGGACAAGGGACCTCACACATTGGTCGAGAGAGCGAAAGGTTCGAGATAACCCGTACTACATTACTGTAAAACCATGACAAAATACAAGAATTCAAGTTAGCTGGTGTTCGAGATCGTGGAATTCTACTGTTCGAATATCTACATTGATTTACCTTTCAATACGTCCTTCATTATCTCTTTGCCAAGCATCTTTGCATCTTTTTTCTCGTCTGCCGTAATGACGTCACTTTCCTTGATGGCAATTGCTTGCAGCTCCGTGGGATCTGCCTCCTTGCCAACAGCCACAGGTACAATCTTAACCCCCTCGTCCTCCAGTGGTTTGACTGCCGCCTTCAATTCGTTGGAATTCTTACGGGATGCCTTGTCGGTGATCACAACCAATACCTTCTTGGCACTGGGACGGACATTGTCACCTGCATTTGAAGTGCATACTTTATTAAATGTTCGAACCCAAGACTCTTTCCAGGATTTGATTACAGCTGTGAAAAGTGACTTCAATAAAACTATCTGTCTATCTACAATATTTACAATTTCAACAGTCTTCACTTAATTGAATTCAAAGGGACGTAAAGGAGATTACCTACTAAGATAAGACTAATTAAAATTACAACGCTAAGATATAGGAAACTCACTTTAACCTTAAAGACCAGAATTAGTTACTCATTATTACTGCAACAATACTACGAATAAGAAACTCATTAGTCTAAAACATCTTTCAAAATGATGCTTTATTTCTAGTGTAAAAAGTTTAATATTGGATTTAGTGCTGTTCCTAGGGTTGCTAGGTGAAGCATTTTATAACTGATTTAAAAGGCTCGCTAATCGGCTACAGACTTGCACAAGGAAATACTGATGTATATACATGTTTGTGTGTACATGTGTGCGTGTGTGTACATGTGTACATGTTGCCGTATATGTGTATATGTGTGTATGTTGGTTATTGTAATGTAAATATTGTTAAATTGTTATTTTACCTTCAAACAACTTCTTGGCCTCTTCCAAGGCTTTGTCGATTGCTCCTCCTTGTCTGACTCTGGGTATGGTATCTACGAATTCCTTTAGCTTCTGCGGTGTGGCGAAAGGATCCCTGAAATTAATTCTTGTAATGGCAGTATTGCCATAAATGATCACCGCGTAACGAATTTTATCGGTGCCATAATCATCAATTATTGCCTTGATCGTGTCTCTCATCAGCCTGTAGTTACTGTCGGCCAGGGTTGATGTCGCAGATAATACAAACCCAAGATCCACTTCCACAAGCTTAGGCTCGTCTAGAGAATAATGACAGTAAAATATTATTATTACAATACAATATAATGCATACAATGCAATACAATGCAATACAATACAATGCAATGCAATGCAATGCAATGCAATACAATACAATACATTAGTCCTAGATCTATCAAACCTGTCAAACTTGTAAACCAGATATGCTAATAAAGTATGAATTCTTTTAAAAAAACAAAAACAAGAAAACACATACGCACAATACGCGTTACTTTATAATCTGGTCTAAGAAACAATGGAATTAGGAAATGCATTATGTGAATCTCATCACAATTCGTACAGGCTAATGATTCTGTTTTGTTCTTTCACGCCAAATTAGCATCTGCAGCATTGCTTTCTGGGATCGTTTGGGTACTGAGACGGGACCAGTCCTTTGTAGTTTCTGGAGTGGCGAATAGTGTACTTTAGCAAATAAAGGGCATAACGTAACATAGAAAAATAAATTAAATTAAATTTAAAAAATACAATACAATACAATACAATACAATACAATACAATACAATACATACAATACAATACAATACAATACAATACAATACAATACAATACAATACAATACAATACAATACAATACAATACAATACACACAATACAATGCAATGCAATTTTTTATTTTGTTTCATTTATTGTTCTGTACTGCGATGCCTATTGACCTGCAATGAACTGTTTCAATTTGGACTCTCGTTAAACAAGTTGTTCATATCGTACGTGATGTAAACTGCAATGTTCTAAATACAACAAATCCTGATTAACAAGTGCTTAGAATTTCTGTTCCTCTTTTAATTTGACTCAAATAATCAACCACCTAACAGGGATCAATGAGACCTCGCATGCACTGATAGGCGCGATAAATTGCCCCTTCGTGCTAACACTGAATAAAGTGTGGTGTAGGCAATTAAAGCATCGCTCATCTTGTCTCATAAAATAAAACTAGTACTAGAACTCAACACACATAATTATATAGTGCTGTCATATAACGTTTATAAGGTCGATTGAAACAACTACTAAAAATTAAATAAAACATGTGAACTACATATAGTTTTACAGCAAGAAAAGTTCTTCTTCACAATGCTAACCTTGCTTGAAAACTAATGACTTCCATAAAACGATTTTACGCAGCTTGAATTAGCTATTAAGATAGGACGGCTAAAACATGTCTTGGAATAAGTAATATGACGGGACATTTCTTCTTATATGTACCTGTAAAGGCCTTGTTCATAATCTTGTCAGCCAAATTTTTAGGATGTTCATTCTTAGGAGACTCGATGACATTGTCTGCTACAGTTGTGATATTCAAAAGCTCTTTCGGATCAACTTCGTTACCAATGGCAACAGGAATAACTTCAACACCCTTATTTTCAAGAGACTTGGCCGCATTGATAACATCGTTCACATTTGCAGCTGAACTCTTGTCTGTGATGATTACAAGAACTTTCTTGGCACTTGGACGAACTGAAGGATCTTCAAAGATTATTTTAGCTTGTTCTAAAGCTATGTCCAGAGCATTGCCTGATGGAATTCGAGGTATGCCATCAAGAGCCTTCTTGAGTGCTTCTTTGGTTGGAAAGCTATCGCCAAAGTTTAACTTCACGTCCGGCGTATCTCCATAAGTGATCACTGAATAGTGTATTCTGTCTGTGCCGAATCTGTTTATGATCTCCTTGATTGTGTCTTTCATAAGATTAAAGGTGACACCAGCGTCTACTGCGGTTGCAGTTAGAGCAAATCCAAGCTCAAGCTTCTGTACTTTAGGTGTTTCTAATGGAAAGAAACAACAATTATCACCCAGGCTGCTATATTAGATGGTACTAAATACAAACCAATGGTTATTGGATTTCTAGCTTCCCATTGTGTTATCAACTCATATACCTCAGTCTGACCTTATATGGTAAATTGTCCCGTACGTATATGCAAGTATAGGGAAAAGATTCCAATTATAAGTTGAAACTGCTCGGTTAGGTCACGTGACCAATACTTTCTTCCTAGAAAGGATGTAAAACTTCATCTTCCAGATAAATAAAAAATAAATAAAATGTAAACATCTTACAGATGATTACGGATTGATGAAAAATAAGGTGAAAGTCTATCTTGGTATTTAATAAAGCAATGTGTGCGCCTATCTATCATCTCATATCCAATAAGTGTGAGTCGAAAACATTGTTAAGTATCTGGGAAGAAGCAAGAAAGATTAGTACCCAATACTACAGTGTTGGATTACAACATACTTCAACCGATGTGTAAGGCATCGTGATTTGATTGTCGTCGAATACTACTTTCCAACACACAACTTTGCAAGAAATATCCATATACACAGAGGAAGTTAATTTTATCGAATACTGATCTTGGCATCTATAAACCGAACAGAAGTTCTTTGACGTGAAAATAATGTCGGGTGAAACACTCCTAGTTGGATTAAACTTTACCAAAATATAAGCAAAAAGAGGTTGACCCTGTGCAAACTCTATCATAAAAATGAGTTTCTTTGCTTCAGACTCACTTATTATTTATAAGTGAATTTCTCAAACTCATTAGTAATTCATGAAGCAAACATAAAGGAAACTCAATACCATGACGTGTTTGGAAATGTGATCAAAAACTGCTGGGTTTTGCATACGTTAGTTATCAAATAAAACTGTAATGGTTTGAGAATCTATATATAAAACACTCTAAAGAGTGTTTGATCACATATCAAATACCTCGAACTTGAGCTAAAAAAAACTCCGCTGTGCGTCGTTTATTCAACTCTGTTCTCGGTGTTTGATATTCGATCAAACACTCCTCGTGTTTGATATATTAAATAAAACAGAAGATTTGAGACCGTGTAAATTGGTTATGTAACGTAATACGAAGTCGACCAGTTTAATATTCTTGGAACGTTCTCGTGCAGTTTTAGTGATCTATACGTGAAGGTTACTTTAAAAGACCGTACACTCTACATGTAATTTTACCTTTGAAAGCTTTCTCCATTATCTCTTCCCCCACAGCTGCAGGATTTTCCTTGCCAGTGGCCTGCACGACATTATCCGTATCTGGTGTTGCGTTCTCAAGCTTCTTAGGATCAGCCTCGTCGCCGACAGCAACTGGGATAACCTTTATATTTGCATCCTCCAATACTCTGGCAGCTGCCTTGATGTCCGCGTCCTTGACCTCTGATCTCTTGTCTACAAATAGCACAAGAACCTGAAGATAAACAAATCACATCGCTTTGTTATTAAATTATATCAGCAACATATCACAACTTACGAATAATTCTAAAGTTTACTATCTATATCACCCCAATGTTGATTTATACTGTAATTATGACAATGAATATAATAAACAATTAATTGTAATGTAATTATTGACAAAGTTGATATTTGTATTGGTTAAATGTTACTGGCCACGATAAAAGTGTAGCCAATGAGATTCAAGCAATTCAAGATGCAATTGTTGCACTATTTACTTCAAATCATTCAACATTACTTCGAAATATTAGCCAGTATACACTATTCTTAGGCATATCGAAAAGCCTTTCACCTGTTTCAGTAAAACAGATAATGTTTGAAGAGTTATAAGAATAACTAACTATTAATTGCAAAATGCATACCTCGCACAAACTATATATTGGTACTGATTCTAGATCCGTAGAGAGTCTATTGCGGGTGTCATTGCAAAAGGTATGTTCTAATGCTATTAAAAGGGATCCTCGGCTGTTTCAACAAGTGGCACCCAAAATGTTCATTGAACATAAATTAGGCCATGTGCATAGCAGAAAAGCGATGATTTTGTCCCGTATTTGTAAGAGTGTAAATCGGGAGTTTGTGAGGACTATTTGGCTCGTTTGAATTTCCCGCACGCCACTCTCTTGAAATGTGACGTGTTAGGTTGCATTGCCAGTCTCCACTCTCGTTCTGTTCATTATCATTGTATTTTAAAGAGTGTGGCCTCCCTAACACGTCACATTTCAAGATGGCAGCATGCGGGAAATTAAAACAAGCCAAATAGCCCTCACAAAATTCCGATTTACACTCTTACGGCACAAAATTATCGCATTTCTGCTATGCACATGGCGTAATTTATGTTCAGTGAACATTTTGGATGCCACTTGTTAAAACAGCTGAGGATCCCTTTAAGACTGGAAATAATACTACAACAACCTCCTCTGGAGCTAAAATCCAGTCTTTAATCATTCTGGTCTTGACTACATGTATATCCGAGACCGCAAGACAAAATCTAGAAGCAATGCCCTGCCTCTTTTCCTTTCATTTTTTGTATTAAAATTGTCACTGGATGCTCCCCCTAATTAGAAAATGGTGGTCAAAACTGGGGGTGGAATTAGTATCTAGTGAAAAACGTAGGTTTCTGAGGAGGGCATGTGCTTGACCTGCTTCTAGTTAATAACACTCTCAAAATAGTGATGGGCAAGTCAAGTCCTTGGTGTGAAAAATGATTCAACAAAGTTGTGAACCTCAGCCGTGCCAATTTTCCCAAGTTGATTGACCACTTGCCAACATAATTACGAAGTTCACGTGCTAGTCGGTAGTTCCGTCAGCTTTGAAAGCTACTATCAGTGGAAGCCGACGGTGCGCACTTTACCCCCCCTCACTCTGTCAGTGCTAGTTCCCAACCTCTAAATGAACTTTGCAACCTGCTTGTGAAAAACGCCCTGCATTTGATAGCACAATTTCTGGTAGTTCGCCACTCCATAAACTATAAAAGGACTGGGCTTGTCTACCCACACGATCCCAGAACGCAGTGCTTTCTGACAAGCGTTTTTACACAATGTGTCATCAAGAGTCTTTTGCAAGTTGTTGTTTTGGTACAATACGCATTACTTTATCTGAGAAACAATGCAATTAGGAAATGTATTATAAGAATCACATCACAAGCAGTACAGGCTAACGATTCTCTGTATTCTTCATTCAAAATGAGTACTTGAAACATTGTTTTCTGGGATCTTTTGGGTAGACGGGCCCAGTCCTTTTGTAGTTTCTGGAGTTGTGGTTGGGTTTAATTTTAAATCCTCTTGGCAAGTATATATCTAAGTGGAACCTTTGACGTTGGTTTCTTGCGAATATTAAATTGTCAAATGTGTTATTTTTGCAGATGAGAAAAGCAGCTTGTTCTCCTGTCACTGGAGTCCTTCAGGATAAAACTTGTGAAAAAGGTATTTGCTTTAAATGTCTGATCTGTTACTTGTTTTCGTACTACACAACAACAACAACAACAACAACAACAACAACAATAATAGTCATAAATGTAATAACAAGAACAACAATTTATTGATATATTCCATATCTGTACATGGTGTTACCAAAATTGAGAAAATGAAAAATGAAGAGTTGAGCTGTGCTTGTGTTT
>JAOBYG010034449.1:0-21559 GCA_025403545.1 Epizoanthus stellaris | reverse complement strand
CCCCTTACCTCAGCCCCCAGCCTCAGTGAGGCCAAGAAAGCCCAGTCTTGCTAGGGTTAGCGAAATTATATGTAATTATTATAATTGTAATAGCTATCATATATATAAGTAAAGTAAATGTGAAAAAAGTTTTATAATATTAGTCTACATGTATAATATACAATACATACGTGCACAGCATTTTCATCCGTCATACTTTTATCTTCATCAATATTGGACGTGGCTGTGGCAGCATACACAGTTTTCTCTAACTATAGATAAAAATATATATTAATTATATGAAATATAATAATTATATATTCAGTTTTAAAATCCAGGAAACATTGTCCATGAGAAATATCTTTCAAAAACAATCAATCTAATTTCAACAACAAATTAGACAGTGTAAAACGTACAATTGTTATATTTAATAATTGAAACATGTAACATACTTGGTTAGGCACTATTGCTGGCTCCTCATTCCGTGCCTGAACACTTGGTGACTGAAATTCCTGTCCAATAAAATGGTTGTAATTATGAGATTGATTGCACATATATCAGTAAAGGGTCTTGAGTGATCATGACTAAATTCTCCCTGAATTAAACCAGACTGATTTTAAGGTTTGTTGTAGATCTTCTATTCACAGTTTAATAATTTAAAACATGAGTCCGAAAGCATATTTTCATGACAAATTCCATGTCAATCTGAGATGCGGGGAATTACTATAATAAACAAAATTATGATTTTCTTAACTTTCAGGTATATGAAATTATATTAAAGTAGCTTGACTTCAAATTTATTTACTGGATTATTATAAAACTAAATCACGAAGCATTAATGTTAAACTTTCTCTATTTAATAATTTCAAATAAAATAAGCTTCAAAATGACTAATAATTAAATCCTCCAAATTAAATCCTCGAGTTCCTACCTTCTGCTTGTCAATAACAGAAGACAGCATGGCCTGTTCATCCTGGTCTTCTTTCAACAGTCTGGCTGCTTCTGATAGTTCCCTGATAATTGAAAGAAATTAACCTTATTAATTATAATATAAATTAATATAATTTATTATAGATCTAGATCTAGATCTAGGTTGTCTTGGTTTGTTGTTTTAAGGATGACAAGCTATAGTATGAATATTTTTAGAATAATAATCTCCACTAATTTAATGTCTCATCATCTTAACTAAAGACACATATTTTTAAAAATTTCTTAGCAATTCCTAATGTAGTTTTACCAGTTATTCATAGTTTATATCTTTAAATTATTGTTTTATATCCATAGTATTGTAAAGCAGTCCAGGAACAATTAGTGGATATATGCGCGCTATATAAAACTATCTTATTATTTTTATTATTATTATTAGCTATTACATATCTATTATTCTATAACAATTAAACAAACACATCATTATTATTCAATCAATAATAATTGAGGCGATTCACAACGTTTGAAATACATTTTATCTTGAAGCTATGAGTTGGAGAGTGACTTTGCCTCAAACATACTAAACTCTCTCTCTCTATATATATATATCATACTATGAAAGCAGATATGATATATCTATCCACTGTTAAACCAATTCTATCTACTTACCAATTGTCATGCCTTTCGACATAGGCGGTCATTGCTTCTGCCAGCTGTTGCTGCAAAAGCTCTGGAACTGATGGAATTTCTGAAAATTATGATCATAATATGATTATTAAAATGATGTTTTACAACATTAAATTACAAAATAACGATCAATAAATTATTAATTTGGTTGTCTTCAAATATGCAGAAAACTCACTTTAATCTTGCCCCTCCTTTCCAGTGACTCATTATGGCATTTTATGCCTCTCTTTGATTTTGGGACTGGCTTGATCATGAAGTGCTTATTTCTTATCACACACAGATGTTATATTTTAAATTAATTTTTCTTAAAAATATTGCAATATTACTCACAGAGAATTGAAATAAGATTTCTTATATTGAATTAAAATGCTCCTGAAGCAACAATGTTTTTAAATATTACATTCATGGATAAAAAAAATCCTCTCAAAAGCCAGTGAATGCCATCTCAGACTTGCAAAAATATTAAACTTTATGTCAATCAATATACCAGAGTCCACTTCACCTTCCATCTTCTTGATTTTGTCTCTGAATTTACTTTTGTACTAAGTGATAAATCAAGATTCTCTTTTTCAATAAATGACAACTGAATATATTGAATTTTGTTCCCCTACATGTTATGTTTACCTGTAATATGCAGCAACGTCTTGAATACACTCCCTATCTTCACTATCATCATTACTGATGGCCCACCATTCCATGACAACGAGGAGCCAAGCAGTTGTCTTACTATAATGAATTAAAACAATTTTTAAGCGCCTGAGTCGAGGTTTCCTGTTCGTGTCTTAAATTATTATTTCACATGTGCATAAGGCCAGGACGTTGGGGCAGAGATGTGTGCGAGTCTGTGATTATTTTTGCTAACTTTTTTATGGCAACTGGAAATAAATATTATTTTTTAAAAGTGATATTCACTTGTTGGGTTTATACTAAATAAAACAATAATTATTTCCCTCCATGTCTGTGCCTAGCGAGAAGTGGATATTTACCTCGCCGAAGCAGCCCAAATCCACCAGTATTTACCTCAACTTCGGGGAATAATTGTCAACTATTCACCTTTAATTTACTTCTGCGGATAATTGTTACTTATTTATTGTTGAACTAAAAACTAATCTTGGTTCCTACTTACAATCTTCAAAAGTTTCCGATTCTCTTCTTACTGCCACAACAAATGTACTCTGGTTTGCGAATGCTGACAGAATTCTGTTTTCATGCAAAATCCTAAAAAACAAAAAGAAATTAAATATTTTAAATTATTGTGTCGAGCAAACAATGTATCTAACAAAATACGCTATTAAATACATGTATGCAATACTAGCAGTTACCAAAGGTAAATCAATTGCTGGCGAGCTGAACTGAAGGTCATATTATTTCAAATTGATCTCCCTGTGAACAGATGCGACTATTTACCTTGTCCCTTTTTTATGTTTGACCTAGTCCAGGGGCAGCGCATGGTCAATCAGGTGCAGGGCCTTGATCATGTGCTATTTGAGCACGTGCTCAATCACGTGCGATGCCATTACACACCAAAATTAACACCCACTTAAATGTCTAAGTTTTAATTCAGATTCTTACCTTATTGAATTCCAGCTGTCCTCGGTCCAAATTAATAACAATACTGGCTTGCCATTTGAAATCTTTGCAAATTCTGCAATCTTTAGCACAATAATTGAACATTATTTCAAATATTAAATATTATATATTAATAATAATATTATTTTAGAGTATTGGAAATTTTGATTTACTCCAACAATCTTTAAGCTAGGTTGCATTTTTGGGATATGGGAGCTTAGCTTAACTATGGGATGGGCATCTTAGTGTGGAAATCTGAATGCATGCATGAGGGATATATTTTGTATTCTGTATAATTATAATCTGTATACCCCTTGACTGTATACTCTCAGAAACTAACTTACCACGCTTATTGGGCAGAAGTACATGTTTAAGGCACAAGCTGGGGCCAAAACCGTCAGAATTCTCCGATCCTCTGCTTGCATTCCTCTAAACACTAATAAGTTTATACAACATAACAATATTAATACAATTAATCAGTGTAACAATACATTAAAATACATTCAAAAAATAATTATTTCCATATTAATTTTGCTTAATAAATTTAATTATAAAAATATGATTCACGCATGTTAATTAAAGCAACTATTGTTTTGTATAGCATGATTTTGCTAATAATCATTTATCCATTGTTTTGTGATATTTATATTATAATTATTATGTATCATAATGATGGGCCATGAAATTAAAGAACTATTAAGACCTTATTATAGAGAAGAAAGTTGAAACACTCATGGTCAGAAAAGAATCTGAGTCCCTAATGGGATTTGAACCCATGACCTTCCGAACACTGTGCAGATGCTCTACCCACTGAGCTATGGAGACTCTTGGGGAGCTAGCTAGGTCAATTAACTTGGTTGATCTTGTAGATGTTGTGTTGACTGGTGATCTGCAAACTGCAAGGTTCGACGAGTCATGATGTATATGCAATGGTTGTTCCAGTGTTCGGAAGGTCATGGGTTCAAATCCTGTTAGGGATTTCTGACCATGAGTGTTTCAACTTTCTTCTCTACATCTTCGCCACACTCAGCAAACTAAATCAACAGACCTTATTATAGTTGGTATGTATATAATTGGTATAAGTTGTCATAGCAAGCTGACATATATATCTAGCTGATCGAGAATGAGCATGATTTGGCAGTCAGTTACAAATTAGGCTAGGGTTGAATCATAATTATTTACAAGTCGGCTGCTATTCATATATCAAAAGATTTACCTCTTTCATTAAGAATACTTATGAAATGATCATCATTCAATGATCCTGGTCCAATTTCACCTATAAGGAAATATGTCAGTATTAGTTTTAAAATGTAAAATAATACATTAGCTTAGACAAGGATCGAGTTGAACTGTAAAAAACTCTGAACACAAGCAAACAAAATTGGCCTTTAATTGATCCTATCACAGAGTTCTTTTGAACTTATTTAGGTACAACAAGGTTTAATTCATAATAAACAATTAATGTACAATTTGTTCACAGTTGAAATAATTATGGAATTATAATCATCAGAGTGAATGAAAGTGCAGGTGAAATTTAATTTTAATATGAAAATTGCTTTTGTGGAATTCTCTGCACCGAGGGCAGCAACGAACCCCATAATTGAAAAAACAAAACTGTATTTTCACACTGAGCACTTTAGCACCTATTGGTATCAACAAATGCTTCTCGTGTACATCACACAATGAAATTTTATCAAATGGCTCAAATTGTAATCCGCATAAATAATCCAAACTCTCTCACTATACCCTGTCTTGCTGACAGAAAATCAAGGGATTTTTAATAAGGAACTAATCTACTAGTGACACCAAAATCGTTGTACTCTGCAGATGAATGTAATTAATGAAGAATAGAATTACCTAATTTAAACTCTAATTGCCTTGTATATAGAATTTTGTGGACTGTTTTGTTGCAAGTTGTCACAACAACAACAAAATCTTACCTAGCGATACCTCAAACTGATCACGACAACTCACCATCTACCCCTCTGCATGATATAACCTATAATCCTTAGGTGCAGACAATATTGATCACATTTAAAACCTAGCTAGTAAAAGTAATTGATATGTGAAAACTGACATGAATTAGTTTAAACAATTAACAGAAAATTTTAGGTCTACTAGGAGTAAATTATTAATTAGTGTTCAGTGCATACCTGTAGTTGTTATGTCATCTCCAGTTGATAACGAGCCAATACAAACTTCAGGTTCTGGATCTAATTTGTTGAATAAAATACAACAGTAATTATATTTACTACTCTGCAGCCACATGATCCTGATCCACAGATATTATTTTACATTGCTAATGGATGAAATCAGCAATTTGGAATTTAAGATCAACAACTACCTTGATGGGAGTTTGCAGAATGCAACAGCGGTGATAACGTCTCCTGGCCAGTCAGGTCAACAAATGCACTAGTCTCACCTAAATTTAATTGGTTAATATTTAATATAGAAGGAAAGAAACCTATCCAATATATATATATATATATTATATTTACCCACTCTAGCTGATCACGAGGAGTACAAAATTGAGCCATAACATGTTTTACAACCCATTTGACAACATTTTAAGGTATCCCAGCCTGGCCTATAGTTACTGTCCTTATCCAAGAAAACATAAAGGTCTGACTGTAGCGGCCATCTGCAAGAGCCCAGCAAATCGCTAATGATACAAATGACCACCACTATAATTTGCATTCTGAGTTGCAAATAGTTTACTTTACTAAAATTGTACTAAGATCCAGGACTCCACACCGAGTCCGACCATTTAAATATCATAGAACAAAGGCAGCACCTTCTCCTCAGTTATTTTAAGAGACCATCAGTGTTGGTCCAGTCGTGCCTCTAACCCGCCCCCCCTCAACCTCTCACAAGTGACCAATGCTCTACCAACTGAGCACAGTACAAAGTACACAAACATGAAAAACAGAGTTACTATTTCACAATATATGTCTATATATTAAATGCTATATTCTACCTAATACTAAATGCTAATACCTTGATCAGGAATCCTTGATGTTGGGCTTGGCATACTTTCTGAAACTTTTTGATAGTGTAAATTTTAGAAATATTAAAAATATGACAATCAATTTAATATTTGATATGTAATGAACATTTACATACCAATGCCAGATGCAGTTGCATGCCAAGGGAGAGCAAACAGAAAGACAAAATTATTATATATTGTACATAAATTAATTATTAAAAGGTATTAAGTATTGAATTGGTGGGCTTCAAAAAGAAACAAAGGAACGAACAGCATGCAGTGTGTTCTCAAATGTACATAATCCAATAGCTTCAGATCACAACTTATTTATTTGGATGGTCCACCACATTTTCTTTTGATAGTAAACAAGTTGTAATTGATGGCTGTCAATTATTGATCACTAAACGTAATTTCAACTTTGTCTAAAAAATGAAAAAACAAATAGTTGAACAAATAAAATTATAGTTTATAATGATATTTTTTCAAATTTATCTGCATAAATGAGTGTAAAATAGAAATTGCATCATTTCGACTTGAGCATGTGCCCAGAAAAAACATGCTATTTGTTGTCAGTTTATTCATGATTTTGTGTCTTGAAGACACAATTCTGCATAATTATAACATTAGCATATTTTTCTAGGATCCTGTCAAAATTATCCAATTGGAATTAAATCAGATTTGAAAAATCAACTTTGCAGATTGAGTTATTTGATTTTGTATTAGTTTTTGGATAAATATTTCAAATTGTTTATTTTAATTGTCATGCTTATTATGTGACTGATATAATTATAGTATTTTGTTGAATGGAATGAAACATATTTTGGTCACTGATATTAATGCAGTACTCTAAATTTCTTGTTAATTGTGCATTGAACTTGTTCACGCATCTGCCAACAAAGCATGCATGAGCAAGAGTACATTAATTAATAACCTCAAAATAGCTATGAAGTAAAACAAATGAATTCAAGGTCCCATATATGCAAGGATCATTATCAGTAGATTATAATGATATAGTTTTTAGTTTGTATATTTTAATAGTATTTAGCAATAAAAGTGCTACCAAGTGGAGTTGTTAATATTCACCAGTATTATTATAAATTATAATTATTAATAGCAATATTAAATAAATACAATAATTATATACTGGGTAAAACAGCTTTTTAATTCATAGAAATCTTTATAATCCATAGCGTATTGTCATAAATTAGACTTACTGTTAGCAGTTAGAAGAGGAGATAGAGGTGGGAATGCTGGACCCAAGTCCTCTTCTTCATCACTACTAACTGTATTTTGATTCATTCGTGTTTCCAACGACTGCCTCCACTGCTGTCCAGGAGACTGCGATGAATTTTGTTCCACTTGGTCTAGTTAATAAAATTGTAATAATGCAATAATTTTAGTGAATATTATTAATTGTGTTGTACAGTTTCTTTATCATTTAGGAGGTGTCCAAAACAGTTTTAGAAAAGTATAAAAATTGTGTTGCAGGTAATAAACCACAAAATTGTGCATGCTGACATTACTTATAATTAAATGAATTTAGAAAATGTCTCTGGTCATTTAAGTACCTTTATCCTTACTAATAGCTATAGGTTGGACTACCATGCTGTAGACCCATATGATTATTTCAGGGATAGATTATAGTAAAGAATATAATTAATTTGTTTGAAACAGAAAACAAATTAGACTTTGAATGATTAAATTGCTCACCAACTAAGATAAAATCATAAGGTACTGGTGTTCCAAAGAACAGCTGCACCAAATGAATATAATTTACAGTAATAGTGCGAGGTTTTGCAACATTGCAAAATTATCCCATTTAAAGTCTCTTGAGGAGTATAATTATATAATTTATACAACAACTGGTATAGATTGAAGATCACTCAGATAATTAAGACATCTTAATGATTACAGTGTATTTTATGAACTTTTAAGACTTTTAACATAACACTACAATTGAAAGACTTGCCTAAAGTAGTTGTCGTAGATGTTGTTTGGCGAAGGTATAGACACCCTTGCCCCCTGATGCCATTAATGTCTCTTGCAGACAATGTGGCAAGAGTCCTCCCATACCCCTCCAGTTGATTGGCATGTCCAGCTACTGTTTTAAGGACTTCATAATTCAGAGACCTTGAAAAGATATGTATTTAACATATGTATTAAATATTAATTAAAGAGTATTCAACATATTTCCTTGGAATTATCCCTTGAATATAATTATATCAAATTTTTATTATTATTATTATTATTATTAATAGTAATGGTAATAATATGATAATTTAGAAAAATAAAGTTAAAACATTTAAATAAAAGAAAATGGAAATTTGAAAACAATTTGTAATTCTATTTTCTAGACTAATAATTCTATTATCTAAACTCGGATATTGTTCTAAAGTACCTTAACATTGGAAACTGTATTTCCAATTCCTCCTTTGCTGCAATTGCTGGTGCACCTTTTGTTATTCGCACCGAACAGATCTTTCCATTGCTTTGGAGTGTTTGCCTTAGTGCCCTTCTAGGAATGCTCCTAGAGTTGCTGGGCAACAACACAACCTCAAAACAGTAGTGGCTGCTATTTCTGGGCCTACCACTGGCACCACGTCCACGCCCACGCCCACGACCACGAGGACTGCGCCTCACCGTTTCAATGCGAAACTCTGCTGTTTGGTTGCCAGTCATGCCAAATTGCCCCCTAATTTGACTTGCAAGAGCATTTGCCTTTGAATTGTAAACAAAACAATAACTCTCTTTTAAAACAAATCAATCTATTCAAATTCCCCCTTTCTCATGCTCCCCATTACTAGCTCTAGCTTCAAATTCCATAAATTCCATGGTGACACATCCCATACCTACCAATTCCAAGGGTGTTTATCATTTACACCAAACAATCTGGTTGAGACATTGGCATGAAGTTGGAATGACGGGAAAAGTAGTTGTAAATGGTATGCATGTTTCCCGGATAAAAAAAACAGTGGGAAAAGATAAATATGTTCACATTCACATGTACTCCACATTTTCCAGAAATTTCTAAATAGAATGGTAATTACCATTGTATTTATTATTAGTAGTATTATTATTGTATTTTTGAAGAAATTGACAAAGACATAAAAATAATGAATATTTTAAAAATTAACGAGTGCAAATATTCAGTTGAACCTTAAAATCTTGGCAACTATGATAAAAATAATGACAAAAAAATTAATTATTGAAAAAATTGATGCAATTTCAATTTGATGGGTACATAATGGATTAAAAATGCTTCACCAAATGAACCCTTGGCACCATGCACCACTGTACCCTACCCACCCCTCCTATGGCCTACTTCATGCTCGATTATAAAGATATAAAGATTCAGGAATTATGTGTGTGTGTGGGGGGGGGTTGAGGTTCAAACCGGCATCATAGTGGACTGTCAGGGGTATATACATGTCGGAAATCGGGTTGTCACAATGTAATTTTAGAGTTGTGTGAAGAGCGGATGTGAGGTTAGTGAGTGTGAATGTGTGAGCGAGACGTGTTGAGAGAGTGAATGATGACAGTTTTGCACGAAGTCAAAGAAACCGAAGAGTACTGCAGAGAATAGAAGTGAATTCTAATAAAACAAATCAAACCGTGAAATTAGTTGGTGACTCAGTTCACAACATACACTGTCACTTATTTTTGGGGATCCCTTTAATATACTAAAATACCAATTGCTGCATACCCCTTCAAGTACTATAAGGATAAAAAAGGCACCCCTTTCTGGCATATATATATATATATATATATATATTAGCCCACTGTATGAAGTATAAGTATCAGCTTAGGGCGGCCAGTTGATTTTAAGAGCTTTCGACATTCGAAAGTCATTTTCCTGCTACATTTTTATTGGTTATCTTTGTAAATTGTTATCTTTGTTAGTTATCATTTTCATTTTACTCAACTGTTTGAATTTATTCTGTTTAGTTTTTAGTACTGTTATGTTTAGTTTTTAGTATTGTTATGATTCAATTATTTCAAAATACGTTTTTAATAATTTTTTTGCAATATTTTTCGTTTTCAATATTTTTAATTTGAAACTGTTCTATGATCCATGTTCCGATGATCCAATCCGATGATCCAATCCATGGTCCGATCCAATTTGAACAGATATGTTATCAGATCCGTGATCCGATACGATCCGAGATCCGATCCGTGATCCAATCTGAGGCGTAAATAACAGGTACAAGTTGAGAAGCATACCTGATCAATGGCTGCATTCACGTTGCCATCTTCAGCGCCAGTATCACTATCAGGACGTCCTGGACGGAGACCATCGCCTTGACCTGCTGTTGAGATTTCAGCGTCATTTGAAACGACCTATGAATCAAATTTAATACAAGGCAATAAATAATAAAGAAATGCCACATTAGATAGATATCAAAAGATCGACCGTAAAACCATTCATACCTGCAGGGCTTCATCTTGCGCCACCACAGCGGGGTTTGAGACGGCGCTAGAGGGTTCAAAGTTTAAGGCCTATGAAATAAAGGTACGTTTATTATTCGTGTATTAGTGGTGCATAAACAAGTATTATTCATATACCTACCATATTTAGTACCAACTACAGGTGAACAGACACGATAACAGCTCAGATTTTAAAAAATACTCTTCAAAACACCAAAGCCACGTGATTTGTGATTTGCCACGTGACTTGTAGTTGAAACATGATCTTGCTGACTTCCAAAATTTCACAATGAAGTATTGTCGTGTCGACCCGACCTCGTGTGTTTAATACTTCGCGCAAAAGGAAAGATAATTTTTATGGTATAAATATAGAATCTAGTATTTATAATACAATGCCGTTTGCCCAGATAAACGAGAAAGAGGGATTTTCCCAAGCACTTTTCGTAAATGGAGTGGAAAGTGACTTCATATGTCCAATATGGTAAGACTAAGAGCAATTTATATTTGTTGTGGGCCGGTTACAGGAAATAACGTCACTTATCTGTTAGAAGGTGTAGCTAGCAGTATATGATAGTAAATAGCCCGAGGCTGGAAGGGTCCTACACCCTAAAAAACAAAAGATCTAGCAATTCGGCCCCGCGCAAATACTCAACGAGTATGGAATGCAATCCTCGGCGGAAACGTTAGAATGTTAATGATTAATACTCAAAAGTCTCAATGAATTCGCGCGTATCTTAATATGATTTTATTATTCATTTAGAATTTGCACATATAGATATCATTTATATTTTATTGCTATCAAGTACTGAATATATTTTAAAAGACTGAAGCCACTGAAAACAAGAATCCACGTGTATCCATGCAACAAAGGAATCTATATTTGTTGACCATTAAAAAAATTATTCTCAAGGGCTTCGAATTTCAAATTCAATGAAATGTGAGCCAGGTCTTTTACTATCGTTTGGCGGCTTCGATGTAATTGTTTTTTAGTCGATCAAGGGGGAGAAAGGTGGGGCTGATGTGTGGAGCATAGATTTGGTAGATAATTTGCTAGCTCATTCCGGGGATTCTAGTAGCTAGGGGCGGACCATATTTTGATATCGTGGGTGAGGGGTGGAAGAATGATTTTGTTACAATTTTTGTTTCGTACAATTTTGGGCTGCAATTTTTTTTCGCTTTTCCCCTCTCTTTCTCTCTCTTTTTCTATACAACTTTTTGTCGTGCTATCTTTTTTTTAGTCATTTGGGCTCGTGCAAATTATTTTTTTTACAAATTCTTCCACCCGCCCCCCCCCCACGATATCAAATGGTCCGCCCCGAAGTTCCCCACTAAATATTATTTTTCTCAGCCCACTACCAATTAGCACCAACACCCCAATATATGGCTTAACCCTCCACCCCATGCCCACTCACTGGCAGCCTAATCTTTTAAAACAATATAATATCAACTATGGACACCATAATTTATAGTACTTTGTATGGCAAATGTGTCCAATTTTCAAAAATTACAGAGTATTTGAAATATGTATATTTGTTGTTAATTGCAGCTTAAATGTGTTCAAGAATCCAGTCATGTGCAAAGATGGACATACATTCTGTCAGCATTGTTTAACTGAGGCACTTAAACAAAAGAAGTACACTTGCCCCTATGACAGGCAGTACATTGGAACAAATGAACCAACAAAAAATTTGACCTTGTTGGCAATCATTAACAAAATGCTCATAAAGTGTCCAACATCTATCGAAGAAAGTGGCAGTGGTTGTCCATGGCAAGGCAAACTTGAACAGTTGGAATTACATTCCAATGAATGTAGGATGCATATGGTGCACTGCACTAATGCCAATTGCTCTGTAACTGTTTACCGTTTTGAAATGGAGCAACACATTACAAATTGCCCCTTGAGACAGAGGAAATGCTATGACTGTGGAGGGTCCATTCCATTTTGGGGTTGGACAGAGCATGAAGAATCAACCTGCCCAATGAAGGCGGCAAACTGCCCACGTGGCTGTCAAGAGAAACTTACAAGGTATACACACACTGTTCATACACTAATATATACTAATCATTATAGAGATCTGTAATTTATTATAATAATAAATTGTTTTAGTGGAAGGTAACAATATTGGTCAATGAAAAGAATGCTATGGAGTGTGAAATATCTGAAAAATGTCATAATTTGCTAAATTGCATATTATTTACATGGGTAAGAGTATCAAGAAGCTGGCTACAACTGAAATTTGACTGATATTTGGCAAATTGTTTTACTGATCAATGAAAAAATGATTTAATGTTTCCAATGTTTGATATTTTGTGGGGGATTCAAGATTGTAAATTTTTAAGGGGAACCACACCCCCTGAAAATTCCAAGGTGGGTGGGTGAATCAACACAAAAAACTTAGAGCGGACAGTATGGATTCTTTTTTCAATCTAACATACACAATTGGTTTTTAAGATATAAATAAAAATCAAACTGTTTCAACCTTTGGGTTCAATATTTATATAGCAAATGTTAAATGTAGCAATACTCTTTAAATTATTTAAGAGTAGAAGTAATTTGTTTCATTCTTTTATATGAACTATAGGAGCCAAGTACTCAGCCACCTTGATAATTTCTGCCCTATGATGAAATATACTTGCCCTTTCAAATGTGGGAAAGTGTGCACAGCTACAAATGATGAAATGGTAACACACTTCAAAGAAAGCACTGCAGCAATGAAACACTTCCACCACACATACAGACAGCTGCAAGCTTCACGTTCAAATTTGGTAAGTGTAGTACCTGTATGTACACTGTAATTCTATGTTATAGATACTAGGCAAAATGTATAACATAATATACTAAAGATTAGTAATATGTTATACAAGTTACTGGACAGACAGTATATATCTAGAGAGAGGTATATATGAAAAAAAGAAACATATACATGTATATATATATTAATATATATTGATATATATATATATATATCTTGTGTAAACGTGGGCAATCCAACAATGGCTTCCAGCTGTAGAAGGATCCATAGGATTCATAAGCTGTACTCCTTTTAATGGATGTAGTTTAGTAGATGAGGAAGGAGGCAGGCAACTTCTGACTGCATGTCCAATGATTTATTAAAAAACGTTTTGGCCATTCGGCCTTCTTCAGTTAAAAGTTAATACAGCCTCCTTCCTCATCTACTAAACTATATATATATATATTTAATATAATATATACAGGCAGATTGCTTGATAAACCCAGTCGATATTGCTCAATACTGCAAAGCAATAATAATAAGGGTTAGGAGTACTTAATATATAAATACTTGGATGATTATACATGACATTTGATTTAGCAGGCTGCCATCTTCCCAAAGTCTGAGCAAACTGGTGAAGTTAATAATTATATAACATATAAAATACTTGAATATTTAAAATCCAACAATAAGTACTCTTGTCTGATCTTGAATATCACCCATTTTAATCATAAATCTTTTGAGCTACATAAATTAATATAATTAAACTATATTATTGGTTACTCTCACTCGTAGCATGATTGAACCTAACATTAAATATCCTTTTTTACATATTTATAGCATGCCAACAACACTTTAGATGGAACCCCAACAATGTTCCAGTGGAGGTTTCCTACAGAATTTGAAAAGAAAATTGCAAGTGAGCCAATTGAAAGTTGGATGGCTAAATATCAGCTAATCCTTACAGAGGACAACCATATGCTTTCGTTGGCAGTTAAAATCTGTGACAAATTAGATTTACCCTCAATTCTTGCAAGTGGAATGTAAGTATATATATACAAAGAGAACATTTACAATAATTGACATGGTTGCTCAGCTGGTAATCATACTTGTCAAATGGCTTCACCCTGTAACTCTAAGGATTGTAAGGGACCATTCATTTTTTATGAGTAGAGTCTAGATGTTAAAATTTTCTGGGGGGAATGCCCTCAGACCTACATACTCATGCGTTTGGCACTCGATGGACATAAAACCGAGTGTACCGCCTTTCCTGTACCTATACCTGTTCCACAGCCTTAAGAAAAACACTGTATTTACTGATGAGTATTATAAACAATTATAAGAAATTGTTCCACCTGAGACCTGTTGTTTGATACATAACATTGAGCTCATTTCACTGTTTAAATACAGGGTCTTATGCACAAGGTCTACTGGTGAAGTTAAGAAGGCAAAGTGGAGCAGAATGAAAATCGAACCAGGGATGGAAATAGTGATCAAGAACTTTATGAAGAAATGTGATTTGCCACTGATGAGTGCCACTATTTACTGTGGCATCCAGTTGTTGTTTTGAGGTAATAGCACCATCCAGCTAATTGCACATAATGCAAAGGTTATTGAATTTTGATTCTTAAAATTTGTTGCTAGAGGTCATGCTGTGTATGGTGATTTCAAATCTAAAATATGATTTGTGGTAGAGAAAAAATATTCACCTCGCCTCATCACTAGTTTTGGGCCATGTTTGGTAACTCGTTTAAAAAAAAGTGATTGAAGCGGTTATAAATACAAAATATATTTATAGCCGCTGTTCTAGTGTCTGGTTTGATCACGCCACATTAATTCAACAAATCGCAGATGCACTATTTATAGAAAGTCTTCAGGACACTGCATGGGGTCCCTTATAACTGCTTACAATCGCTTTAATTAGTAAAAACTGGAAGGTGTTAATCGAAAAAATCAGTTCCAAATAAGGTGTGTTTGTATGTACAGGTTTGCAAAAATTAATCTGTATTCAGAACTGCACTCATTGGTTATTTAGCGAGTAATTGAAAATGTGCAAATAATTATGGGAAATAACGAGATTTTTTCTAGTTTCTTTCAAATCAATGTAAAGAATATAATATTGCAGACAATTTAGCATTTGTGATTTATCGAGTACCAAAACCTTTAAATACTAGTGATAGTTTTCATGTAAAAAATGAATGTAAGAAATATAATAAGTAGTATAATAATTATTATAATAAATCGACACAAGGTATATCGCAAATTCTGCAATTTGATTGGTTCCTGAACTAACCTACTAATTTCATTATACCTATTAATTGTTGCAAAAATACAAGATGGCGGCATCTCGATTTGTAACGATGAAAAAAGAAGAAAAGATTGAAAATCTAGTAGAAATCGCAGTTCCATACAAGCAAACCAGGTACAAAAACTATATTCATAAAACCTTGTGTTGATTTATTATAAAACAGTTATTTGATTCAGCGTTGCTTTCTATGAGCAGTTAGTCTACTCGGCGAAGCACCTTGTGGACTAACAGCTCATAGAAAATGCCACCTCATCGAAAAAATCAGTGTTAATTATAGCACAGTATGTGCATAATTTGTACCATCATATTAAGGTGGCTCAATAGGGTATTTATTTTTTGTTGGCACGCCAGTGTAGGTTATTAAAAGTGCCAGATTCTTACCATTCTTAATTTGTGATCTAACTTGGACTATCAGAGAGCAAACTGTAACTTGCAACTTTTCTTTCTAAACTTTTGGGCTATTATCGTAGAATACTAGCCTGAAAACAGATAATTTTCACTAATTCTTGGCCTAAGTTAAGAATTTCTCCGATTTTCTTCAGTGAAATTAATTGTAACTTTCCACAAAGTTGTAATGTGGCAAGTCAATGTTCGCAGCTGGTTCACAGCTATCTTACAATTTTTGTTTCTTGAAATTCAAAAATTACAGCTTTTAATGTAGTATTTGAAAATAAGTATTATAAAAAGGAAGTAAACATTTATTTCTCTGCCAAATTTGAAAACATTTCACTGAAGGAAACAAATTTGGTGGCCATTTTGCTTGTTTTGCATTCCTGCTTTTAAAGTTCGCACACTAGTGCCCATGTTTTGCACGGTCAATAAAACCCTATGGAGCCACCTTGAGTTTATGTTAATATACATTAATTTACAAAATGCACATTATGGTGAACTGTCTGGTACAGAAAGTGCATTGATCAAATATTCCCTGACTTGGATATAAATAAAAATTCCATAGTTACTGTCATCATGTAAAGGATTGAAATTACCATGCAAAGCAGTCAAGAAGTGTTCAGGTATTGCAATATTTATGGATGGAATGGTAACATGTGGAGCATCGTTGTCTGGGTCGGGAGGAGGTGCATCTGGATCGTTGCCATAAAGGTGAAGGTCTCTTGTAGGGATGTCTCTATCATCATGAAACACATCTCTTATACCAGTGTGTGGAGCAGCATAGTTAAGGAGACAACCTGAGGCCCACAGTTGTCGTGGTGTGCGATTTCCTTCAGTTGAGAGTGAGTGGTGGTTGAACCTTTCAGTAAACCTATCTAATAGGCGTTGTATACGTGGAAGGAAAACATAATGTAACGAGTACATGTGAATTGCATTGTCAGGATCAAAAAGCCTCTGCCTTTCCATAAACAGAAAAAGGGATGAAAAAACAGAAACAACGGCTTCCACAACATCCCTCCACAGTCTTTCAATGCGAGTGTTTCTCACACTAGGTCCAGTCAGGAAACTTCCCCTGTTCATTCCTCGTAGCCATACCATGTACTCCCCAACAGCAACATTCTCACCTCCTTCATCAGCGCGGACTCTTGAAGGCTTACCCCAAACTTCTGTGGCACCTTGGAAGCACTGCATAACAGTGTTAGCACGGTTATTGGTGTTGACCCTCAGATAAATGATGCATCTTGAATATCCATCAGTGCATCCATGGATGCACATTCGCCAGTGCCTCAATTTCATGTTGGTATCTATGTGCCACAAGAAGTTTGGGTGCGGCACAGAATATGGCCGTCGTACTATTCGTTCCCCCCATCTGTTCGCTCTATTTATTGGGTCCACCCTCACAATACTTTCTCTCACCCTCCATCGTTGTATGTAAACTCGTCGTTGACGTAAACCTCCAATGACATTTGTTTCTCCTGTCCTTGGAAAAGCTGAAAGTTCTTCCCGTACAAGTACATCCAACTCTGCATTAGAAATCAACGAAAACCTGTCATGTACCAAGGAAAATCCCATTTCCCGGCGTCTGTTATATATCGTTTGTCTAGATACACCTAAGTCAACTGCAATTTGGCTCCAGTTACTAAATTCATTGCGCAAGCATTGCAGTTGCTCTCTTGTAATAAGAAAACGTGGCCTGCCCCTTTGTCCAGTTCGGCTAACACATGGGCGATAGGAATAGGATCCCATAACTGGTAACTGGTACAGCAGCTGGTAAACATCACGGATATTGTTGCGTAGTTTCCTCAAGCGATTCAATTGCTCAGCAGGCTGCGTTTGAGCATGTTCCAAGTACAAAATGATGTGGGTGAGATGTCTCATGGCAGCAAGGATGCGATTTGCATAAAATTCACACCTATTTTCATTCTGGCGGATATTAGGAAGCTCGTGCTCCACTTCCCTCAACAATGACATAACTGTTGATACAAAATCCTGAAGGGCCTCGTCATTGGTATAAACCCTATGGATATAAATTAAAAGATAAACGTAGACTGTGACTTCCAAGTACCAGACTGCAACTCTCAATTCACACTCTCTTGAACATTGTGATTCATGCATTTGAAACGTTAGGTTCCAATTATGCAAATCATCAGTATTAAATAAATTTCTAAATATCAAAACCGCAACCATATAGAATGAAATAATGAGTCAGCTTTGGAGGCTAGGCCATAACAACACTAATAATAAAATAGACTGAAAGCATAGATAGATTGCTTATATCCTGTATTTTCTCAGAACTTTATTAAATTATTTTACAAACTGATCCTCATCTGAAAGCAATGACAAATTTGAAGACAATATTACATTGTAATAAACATAAATTAAAATATACTCAAAAACAATAGTTGAGAACTATTGTACAATTGCTCTAATTTGGACATTATTCCCAATAAATAATAAAATGAATGACTGACTACATAGCCTGTAGCAAAACGAGTGATAACAACATTGGACGAGCATGCATCACAAGTCCAAATTGTATATCACAAGTATGATTACAAACAGAATTAGGCAACACAAAGTCATATTGACAATTTATTATAAAAATTACATTTTCAGAACAAAGAAAACATTGAGTTCATGTGTCTGTCATGGAACGAATTGTTACTGTCAGCCAATAACTCAGGCTGTGATTGGTTCATTCAAGTGTCCGTTAACAGAACTTGTTATTGGATAGTGTCCAATTAATGAATAATAGGGATATTGTGTAGAATATGCCCCCCCCCCCCAAAGCAATTTCTTAGACTTGGGAGTGCATTCTACACATGATCAAAATGGTTCATATTACTTTGCAAGAATCAATCAATGCATCTATCAATGTCAAGCCAGGGTGGGTGGGTGGAGGCCGGGCACACGCGGGGCATTTGACAATAATTATCTGCCCATGGTGCAGGTGGGGCATTTGACTGATTTAATCGACTTTTTGACCAGTTTTTAAAGCAAATGTATGGCTCATTTGCCAATGGTCGGGCATTTGAAAATAAATTATTGTCTGAAGTCAAATGCCCCGCATATGCCCCCTTTAAGTTTAACATTGATAGGTACATAAGTGGGGCAAATGCTTATGGTGTTAGAACCAGTTAGAACCAAGGTTGCCAAAATTAAGGTTAGGTACTAGCTAAACAACTATATAGATTTACTAGTATATAGATCTACATTAGATATGAAGTGCAAAGCAGCAAGCATAATAACTGATAAAAAATTGATAAAAATTCATAAAGATTAAGTGACATTTATAACTCAGAATCACGATTACAAAAGTCCGACATATCAGCAAAATAAAGGTCAAAACAGTTGAGGAATGGAAAAAGATGCCGTGCCCAAGAAAAATGACACAGACACGTGTTTAAGACACACACGGTCTGACATTTACAGTCTCGAGTCACCTACACGTTTCCATACATATTTTACTTACCTTGACACGATTGAGAAGAATAAGAGTTGACAGAATATCAACTGCAACACCTTCATCATTAAGTAACGTTATGAATTCGTATACCGATAAACTGCAATCAGGAGAAATTTAGATATAAATGACGAACGCAGAAACACTATCTATAGATAAAAATGGCGGATTTGTTTGAACGACGCGATGCAACGCCAAGTTGCTATGGCAATTTTCTACTGCGCATGGCATTTGGGTATACCCGCTGGCGCTCGTCATGGTTCGAATTTCGAAAATATTTCGAATTTGGAAATTATTAGTTCGAAAAGATTTCGAAGTTCGACATCATTTCGAAATGGTTTTAAATTTCGAAATGATTTCGAAATATATTTCGTAATGCTTTCGAAGTTCGTAATGGTTCAAAGTTCGTAATGGTTTCGTAGTTCGTAATGATTTCGAACTTTCGGAATTTTTTTACGAAAGGCGGGCCATACCAATGCAGTGCTAATGCAATTTACTCTGCTTTACGAAAAAATGTAGTAACAACAAAGTTTATGCCGTTATGATATTTTGCTGAAAGTTCAGAAATGTGTTACAATTCTGTCGACGCAAACTCTTGAGAAATACTCTCAAGAGAGAAAATGCAACATTACTAGTAGATCTTGTGTTACTTAATCCTTTTTTTTAATTTCTTGCCAAGTAAAACAATTGTTGACACACTTTTGAAAATACGATAAATCAGTCACCCTTGGTTAATTCATTTCTTCAAAAATCGTGACGAATCGAAGGCCACGAGAATGAAAGTAATAGAATACCGTCCACTGCCCGCAGTAGTTTGAATCCCCGCACGAAAAATTTCATTATTTTAAAAATTTCTAAAATTTTCATTATGTCTTAAAAATCCAGAAATGAGCTCCAATTTCCAAATAAAGTTCACAGAAACACTTCAAAATTGAAAAATCAGCAAGAACTCTCACCGTAATTCGTATGATATCTTGGCTCTGTTTGAGCGTTAAGCGGTTAACGACATTTTGAGCATGAGAAAAGACTTGGCCGAGTTGTAATTAAAGTCAAGGGCCCTCACAAAGCTAACTCTTTATGTCCTTTGCTAAAACCACGCTCCTAAGAAGAAACTAATGAATGATGAAAACGATCCGCATCACTTTTCAAAAATCCTCGGACGGTATTCTATTACTTTCATTCTCGTGGCCTAAGGGTATACTGTGACTGACAAATCAGGTGACGATTAACAACACCCTAGCCAAGAGGTTAACTGAGAGGCCAGAATGTATCGGTCGCTATTGTAAGTGCTACATATAGCCAGTTTGCCTAGAAGGATTGAAGCAGAAGTTATTTCTCAGTTTTCACTTCTCCCTACATTATTCTATACATTAGTTATGGTAACGGTAGAGAGAATGTTGTTATGTATCAGAATTTCATAGCAAAATGACCGCTTGTTTATATTTCAACACTACAAGTACAACACTAGCTATTTTAACATTGTGAATGGGTTTGGACAAAAAAGTATTAACTACCATTAACACTATGAGGTAGAAAGGAAAATTGTAACATGAATTGGAAATGTGACTTTATTATGATGTATTAACGAACGCGTATATGAACATGTCTCCGTTACGTAGCTCCATGAACAAATGGAGACAACTCTTGAATAAAATTAGACTCGGCTTGCAAAACAGCCCCTTCCTTCGCCAGAATCCGAAAATCGGGCAGTCCAAGCGAGTTTTGGCGCACGGTCGTGAAGTTTATAGGGTTTGCAGTCTAGAATAAAATATGCTCAAAGCCACTTGAAAAGAAACAGTGTTATTCAAAGTAAAGTAATATTATTTGTTTAAAGTTTTCCACGCTTGTACTCTTGTGATTTTGTTTGTAATTTCCCAGATTTCTTTGATTTCGACATCTCTTCATTTGAACTTAATTAAAATTTAGATCTATATTTAATTTTATGAACCGTCTGAGTTCGTCTGATGGAGCATTGTCGAAAGTACACAGTTTTTGTTGCCAAACTTTGTCCAAAACATACTTAACTCTTTGAGACATTCACCTTATATATATGTCTTGACAGTTATCTTAACCAAAGTAAGTTTCAATAGAGC
>JAOBYG010034338.1:0-12326 GCA_025403545.1 Epizoanthus stellaris | reverse complement strand
AATTAACTATACTAAGCTCTTCAGCCGCTGACTTGAAATGTTGTAGTTGTGCTAAACTGGAAACTGAAGGCATCGCATGTGAAGAATTGTAAGTTTGACTTCATTTAAAATTCAGGTTTAAGCTTACCTAATTGTAAATGGGATCAGTGTTCTGAGGAAAACATGCTCTCTCGAACAGTATTCTTATGTAATTTGTGTCATTGAACATATAATTTATAATATGATTGTTTTCTCATGAGGTAGTGCGAGCCTTGTAATGCTTGTTTTTTCATATAACTTTTATAGGCATAATTTTCACGAGAGACGGTTCCTGAACCCGACTGTCCATCAACAATTATTTCCTAAGAATTAAAACCTTGAGACTTGACTTCTTCAGTTTTAGAAACAGCATCAGTAATACTTGCCATCCTATCAATTTTTTTAATCGGAGTAGCGAGGAAGACCTGACAAAAGAAATTAATAATTTGTCTATCTACTATGCATGAACTTGATGATTTCGTTTGTGCATTCCTGCCCTGGTTGAATTGTTGCGACCAATGACACAGCGAGTGTAAATGAGTTTGAATGGTAACATAAAACGGAAAACTGGGTGTGTAGTTATTTCATGCTGACAGTTACCGTTTACCGACAATGCCCGGGCAACAAAGAACCGCGTGTTCTGATCACGTTTTTCCTGATAACAAAATGTATTTTTAACTTTTCAGACTGCTTCCTGTTTCACCAGCTGGAACTGAAAATGGCGCATAGAAGAAAAGCAATGTTTTACATTTAGTTGTACGAGGGAGCGGTTTGTGTTTTTGAACTTTACAACTCTTGAAACAAAGAAAGAATGGGCGATGGCGTTTCTATGTGGGAGATAAAATCAAACGGAGCAATCCAATTGTTCTCTTAAAAAATTAAGATTCGACTTGTTGAAGAGTGAAAGCGAAAACACACAATCTATAACTTTTAAAGAGAAATGTTGATTTGTTTGTTTGACAGGAATAAACAGAAGCCTTTAGTTTGTATTGTTTGTTCTGCGCAAGCTTTTTGTCTGTCTTTAAAGTTTTAATGTTGTGTTGCTTTGTCAGCTGTTAATTTAGATCGTAGTATTGACAATTGTGAAAGTAAAATCAGTTTGTAGTCCTAAAAAAGTAACATGGAAGTACACGAGTACACCGTAACAGCTTTCTTGTACCTGACTTTGGAGTCGCGCTTCATTATGAACTAACAAGAGAAGAAACTCAGTCGTTTGTGACCAGGAGTTAACCGCTGGCCATTCAGAATAAAGTTTATAAGAGTAGGAGACAGTCACACGATTATTGACGCATTAACTGGCTTCCCAGTTGACTGGCAGCTGTCAAAGGACGAACATTTTAAGTCTAGTTCTTATCTCACCAAATTTAATTCATTTCCTTTGTAGATTTATGTGTGGAGCCGTTTTCCTTGGGAACATGTATAAATAAAGAATTATGTGTACTGTACATGGGCCACAGGTGAGCGATTCCCACCTTTTGTCTCTCTCGACAGCCTCGGTGCATTACTTTTCTGACAAGTCCGTGATTCTCTTAGTGTGCTATTCGACACGTGCACTTGAATTCGTCCTGCCAAGTAAATACATTATTATTTCACATCTTTCGAACCTAAAACACCCACTGTTGGGTGCATGTTCTCCATTAAAGTTTTCCGACATTTTACTTCAAATACATTTGGCTAAAGTCGGGATCTTTTGTGTTTTCAAAAGACACTCGGGTCTTCGTGAATTCTCTTTGTCAATGATCAGCATAAACTTTTCGAAAAGCTTTTACAAAGAGGCGGTCCGTGTTTGCTTAGCACTTCAGAGTGATGCGTCATTTAAAGGCCAATTCTGTTGCCTTTGTGTTCTTTCGCCGGTAGTAAACAGTACCGTCTGTTGGTTAAAAGGAAACTAATGAAGAAATTTTCATTTAGAATTTCATTTAGAAGACATTATTGAGCCATAGTGCTTTAAATCCTCTGCAAATACTGGATTACTTCTTAGTACAAAATCTGTTTTATGTTCAGCTTAAGAGTTGATCTGATTTTGTAGCGTTTTTTTTGCCTTCCTTTGGAGTTACAAAAGCTCAGCTTACTAAGTTAGATATTGAAACTTTTATAGCCTAATTCCATGTGTGCCCGTTCAGCTATTTGCGATCGATAAGAACAAGACTCGTTTACGAACGAATCACCGCTTTTGTTTTTCACATGTTAAAGTTAATGAAATCAAAATGACACTGCAAACTACATGATTTATTTCAGTGGTCCGTAAAACTTAGAGCATTAACAGTTGAAAAAGCTTGGATTACTTGATAGAAGTTCGTTTGTTTCTCTAATCTTTCTTTGTTTTTGGGAGGAAATGGCTTTATTAGGCATGACGGCGAAGTTCAAAACTTCCTCTGCTCTAGCCCAGCTAATGTACCAACACTTTTCTTGTAGTGGAAAATGCAGTTTTCATTGTTGTTCACGCATTTGTTACCACTGCGTAACTGATTTAAAATAATAATTTTAACTCTCCTAATGTTTTTTTTCTCACCTGCCTAACAGAACTTAATGGATTCTGAAAACCTTTCCCACCATTTTTACTTCAATCACATTAATTAATGTTAATGTTGTTATCATCATTACTAGACTTTTATAGTTCAAAAGAATAAGATTTCATGTTTTCTTGTATTTCGACCTAAAGTTGTGTTCAACAGTTTCTTTGTGTGTCTGTGTAAGCCGTTCATTTGAATCCAGCTGCCTTCCATTGAGTGTTGCTGTTTTTGAAGTATTATATATCTGTTCAGTTTTAAATATTTGTATGTCAATCGAATCGAGTACTACAATAAAGCCATTACCATTTTCAGCATTGTTCCAAACAGTTGCTGTGAACGACTTGACATTTCAGCCTACCAAGGCCTTCTAGGTGATGTGTCTCATCATAATGTTTATCCTTGTGTAGCACTACGAAAATTCAAACCACTATCGCAGATTTAATTTCTTTCGCCGGCGGTTGACTTTTCCAGTGATTTTTTGTCAGCGTTTTTAAAAATCACGTGCGAGCATTCCTTCGCGTTTAGCTTAGTAGCCACATATTGCAACGTTCGCAGCTGAACAGCGACACACCAAAACTCGACAAGAAGGTACGAAATCTCTGTGCTTTTCTGAGCCGTAAAACCACTATCTAAGGACTTTGATATATTCAAGAAATATCCCATATTTCCTTTGTTAAGAAGCATATTTTAAAGACTTGCCCATTTTGTAAGTTTTGACGAATTGTCAGTTCATGTTCAGATGGTTGTTTAGCCGTCTCCTCCGCGGCCAGAGGGTTGCGTTTCCATGTGAGTTCTTGGCGCATTTTTATCTAAGCTCAATTTACGATCATCGACATGTGTCAGTTAATTTTTTTTCCTGAACTGTCTTATTATATTTCAAGGTCCATGCCAAAGAACAGAATTGAGCACCAGCAGTGAAATCTCCCATAAACTGATTTCTTATCAGAAACTACCAGAATTTAGTTCACGTGCACGGCATAAAGAAATGTAAGTTGAAAACGAATGAAAAACATTGAAATAATTAATTATGGAAAGTCATGTTCGACGTCTATACCCATTAGCTAGTTCACAGTTGTCAGTCAAGTTTCTAACTCCGTCTGCTCTTCTCTTAGCAGTTTCTATCGGTCAGTTTGATCTTAGACAGCATAAGAAACAAACGATCGTTTTGTTGCATGTGGAAAAGAAAAAAAATATGGCTTATATAGTTGACTGACATGAGATAACTAAAGAGTTATTTGTCTCTTCATGCAGGAAGAAAATTGACGATACTCGGACTATTTCACGCTGACTTCGGTTCAAGGTAAGAGTGGCTTGTTCTTTAACCAATGTTTTTATCTCTTTCTTATGTGTTAGCCGCATATTTTCATGCCAGTCGTTAACCTTGCAGAAATAAAAAAATCATTTGTTGAAGGCATGTGAGATCTGATAAAAAAAATTTGCGTATAAATGGTTGTACAAAAGACAGAAAATAATAAATAATTGCATTGCTGCTTTTTGGGTTTTGTTTTCGTCCTTCTATTCTCCCTAAGTTCGGCTTAGGCGATTTTTTCAGTAAATTTATTAATTTTATATAGAAACAGTTGAAAATGTATTAACAGCAAACGGCAACTACTTGTTGGGCGTAAGAAGCTCGATAACGATTTTTTTTCCTGCTCTATTTGCTGAATTATACGAGCAATATGTTAAAAAATGCGAACAAGAGGTTTCGTTAGACTGGTATCAAAAAGCGTCCAAATATAGCTTTAAAACTCGGCTATAATTTGCCGGTCAGCGAATCTTACAATTTGTCTTGCTGCATTGGTTCACGTAGAAAGCAGAACAAGTCAGTCCAAGTTTAAGAAACAACTTCAGCACGTTACAATATGGTTGCCTCATGCCTGGGGATTATTTGCGTCGAGTCATTAATATTTGCTGTTTCTGCGTTAGGGGAGAAGTGTCCATATGTTCATGCAGTTGGACTCGCTGTAGTGTATTCCATATTCATAGAAAACGCAACTTTCGAGCGCACAGGCAGTGTAGCAGATGGTTTGATGTTTGCATGACGAACACTGCACGGACATCTTTCGCATTCAATTTGGTTTACGAAGAAACTGTCTACGTGTAAACACGACAAAGTTAGAATACATACCAGAGACAGATTAGTTATTTATTTCATTTTGTGGTTAGTATTCTGGGGAAAACATCTGTTATGGTACGGAGCGGGGAACTTTTTAATTTTCTATGTGACCGTTTTATTTCAATCTTCCCTAATCTTTCTTTTGTGAAACATGTACAAATTGTCGCGCCTTCATATTCACCAAGATTAGTGACATCAGTGATTGTGATAAATTGAAAATCTTTTGTCTCTAATATGGGAATAATAGTGTGAGTTGTGATTGTGTAAATTCGAGAAATTTCTTTTATAGACTTATCGAAGATACTGAATGAGGAGTGATGTTTTGCTTTTGCTCTAATAAATGAAGCAGTTCTGATCTTTCGTTTGTTCAGATGGATTATGCAAAGGGTCTGTTTTTCATTTCTGTATGATTACGAGAGATCACCATTCAAAAGTAATAGAGTTCTAAAGACACATGAAGAAAGACAATTCATAGTTTGTATTTTCCCATTCTTTCCAACATTTGCGCAGCTATCAAAGATAAAAATAGTTGGCAAATAGGAATCGTGCTTATTTTCTCTCCTTTTGAATTATGGAGGTACTGCTTTGAAGTTAGTAAACAAACCTTTTCCCACTACAATGTTCACTTTCCTCCCTGATCTGTAAAGCAACGCTTGTAAGGCTGTGTAAGTATTGCCATCCTGAGTTCATTTCCTTTGCAGAAAGATAAGAATTATTTCGGTTATCTGACGTTTTACTTACTATTAGCCAATTAGTTTTAATTTAAAAGAAAGAGTGTTAAAATCGAATTGGAAATATACTAAAGGTATCTTTTATTTCCAAATTTGTTTCACTAAACAATAAACGGTTCATCGCTCGGCGTAGCAATACCCAAATCATGCACACCGTTCTCGCTGACACTGTACGAAAAACAAGTCAGTCTGTTTTCACGAGTTTATTTCTCCCTTAGGAACACTAGAAATACTATTTCTTTTGACATGCTGCAGATCACCGACAGGGTACAGTGCAAGCTAGTGTATTCAACAAATATTATACTACCCGCACAATTTCAAAGATGTTACCGACGACGTTTCTGTATGTTAACACTTGTTCTGCGGTATATTTTCAAACACTAAAATGTTCTATAGCTTTATGGAATTATTTCTGGCAACTTTAACATTTTAAGAGCCAAGTGTCAAGAGATGCAAAATGAATGGTGATTTTATGCGTTTTCATCATGTAGATAAAAACGTCCTATATATGACATGCAGAACAAAAGTAACATTGCCACCCGTCTCTCGGTTCATTACAAATAACCCTGAGGCCTATGGCCTTCTGGTTTTCTCATACCCGTGCGTATATTTTCTCGCTGTGATATATAAGGGGTGTTGTTGAGTTTACACAGCAGTATAACTCAATTCGACGGCTACTAATGCGGTAACTCTTTAGATGTTTTGATCAACTCTGTTGTTTAGTCTATTTCTAAGTCCAGCAGCATCTCAATCGCACGCAAACCGTATTTTGAATCATGCAGAATTGATGTGAAACACTATTCGTTTGATATGGCATTGAAATTGATTATTCGCAAACTTGTACATAAAGCAGCTTTCATACTATCGATGTTGTTTATGTGGCTGAACAAACTTATGAAAAACATGTCTCTTTTAATCATAAAAATGTGTAAAACGCTTTGTCTCTTTTAATATCTCTTCGGATTTTGTTGCTGGAAAATACCCATGGGCTTGTCCAAGCTCGGATACATTGCTTTGAATCAAACCGGCTCATATAGTTTCAGTTGATTTTCAGATCGCGACACTTTTTGTTGGATTCCAAGTAAATATTGCTTACATAAACCTTTTTGTTAAGTTTGAGAATTACCCAATACATTAAGATGTCAGCTTTATGTCTCGAATGTAAACTTCCGCAGCCAGTTTCAGTGAATTTTGTTTCACATCCCTCTAGTGGTTGCCTTTAACTGTCAGCTACAAAGGATAAAAAACCGTTGGTCGAGAAAGCCCTGATTTATTTCCTTTGAAGCTTGTTCTTCCTATAGCAGCGGTTGTCATGTAAATCCTCAACGTCCGCTTGTGAGTGTGTAGTTCAAATGTAACTCCATTGTTTTTGGCACCCCATGAATTGTACATGTAGTGATAGTCGCCCATTTGGATTGTTAGGCGCTTAAGTCAACACTCGTTTTATTCATTTTTACAAGGTTGATATGCACAGGGCACGATTTCGTATTGTTCTCAGTTAGTATAGACTATAGTACAATAAAAGCGGTCAAGTTGCTGGTGCAGGTTTTTTTGGCCTCATTGTTAAATTTGCGTCTCACTGAAATTTCAAAAAATATGGCGAGTGTTAGCAGCGAGAGTTTTTGAAGTAGGTTCACTTGGCTAGCCTGTGAGAATTAGATTTTAGTAAAAAAACGTAATTTTCTAGTTCTGTTTTAAATCTGTAACTGATGTGTTTATGGTCTGGTTATCGATGTGGCAAGTACCTCCCTCGGTGTATTTCAAACTCGTGAAGACAAAAAGATATCTAGCACAGTACAGACGCATTCAGAATGTGAACCATATAATGACGTGGTACAGCCACCAACGCCAGTTATGAAACCACAGCCTTAGAATCCGTACATACAAATAGAGGCGCTCTCAGTTTCACCTACTTGTTTACGTGGAATACAAGGATCAGTGGTTGGGGTCTTAGCCAGACCGCTGAACGCGAGTTCAGAGCACTTATACACGCTTTTTGTGTAAGAACCAGATCTAGTTTTGGTCAGGCTCATTGTTCTTACGTTTCTCGGCAAATTCATCGTACTGAATGTTTCTTGAACTGTTCTTATTCCACATACCTGACTGTTGTTACAAGTAGTACATGCAGAAAGGATCCAAAATCTAACCATTCAAATATATTCCACAATCACACAAAAACTTTGAGCCATTTCAACAACACGTAGGGCAGGGAAATCAGGTTTTCTATGGAGGGATGTTTTATTGCTAAATAAATTTAGTCATGAATTTCTTTATTGCTTCATCTGAAAACATACAGATCGATTTGTATGGTTCTGGACCTCATCCTGAGCTTGTTCTTAAATTTTTCTGAGCATTTACGTAAATTTGAGCCTCAGTGTTCTTATAAAGTTGTTCTTATATATTTAAAAAAGAAAAAGTGTGCAGTCTGTAAGGTTGAGTAATGGATGCCCTCGGAATCGCGCGAAGGTGACTAGTTTTAAACTTAGTCGTGACCATTTCCATTTGTATATTCGTGATAAACTTACAGCTGAATGTCACAGCCAAGTCAAGCCTGAGTGAAACGTTTAGCGGGCTTGTTTTTATTCAATGTGAGATCTCGCAGTGATCGAGTTGTCGTTGGAAACATTTTTCGTATAAAATAGTCACCAACTTGTTGTCCGTCCATTGTTAGCTTTGAAGGGTCGCTGCACCGTTTGCATATGAAGGAGGAAAACGGTCGTGAAATGACTGCTCTGAATATGGTCTTCCTTGTTGGCTATCAGTACATTCACTTGGCAAACGGTAGCTTTCTCTAGTCTTAGTAAGTCGAATTTTATGAATACCGCATGCATTCTTTTAATTTGACATATTCTGTTATCCCATTCATATTCATCCTTTAATTCTATTGAGAATTGGCCTACAGGGCTACGTCGTTTCTTTTGGCCATATTTTTGTGATTTTATTAAACTAAATTAAAATAGTTCATGGGTTTGTACATTTTTACTGCGTCCTGTTCGAAGGTCTTCGTTATTATTTTAGTGAAAGTTTGTGCTTTATAATTATATCAAATGCTTCCTTTGTCGCCCAATCGGGATAAATTATTAGTATTACAGTGACTCATGAATTACTGATCTAACTAAATCGATATCCGTATTTTCTCTTTTAAAAGTTGCTATCCCAGTGAACATACACATGCACGTGTTTTTTTTGGTGAAAGCCTTTTCCATATTTTAGCTAGAAACTCGAAAATGTGCAATGGCAAAGAGGAACAAAGCTGAAAGTAACTCATTCTGTTCTCATGTGATACGTTTTTGCTCAATGCGAGACGTCTGCGTCAAACACGAAAGCTTTAGTGATTCCCATAAAGACTCAAAGGAACAGAAAGAGTTTACCTAACAACGTATTTTCCCCAACTGTATGACAGTCAGATTCCTTTAACATTATGATTGGTCTCGCACATGTACTGTTTCGTCTATCGACATTAAGCAGCATTTGAGCCGCGAGATTGGACTATGTATCTGGGAGCAATAGTTCGTCGTAAGTAATTTGTTTCTCCGTTTTCAAGTTTTAAGTTTTGTACCGCTTCCATTTCAACAGATAGCAAATGTTGTAGAGTTTAATACGATTTCAAACTCAATAACTAAATGTAACTCTAGTCAGCTTAGTTTGGCTGAGAACATGCTAAGTATAACACTGTTCTTGTAACCATGCGACGATTTATATTTTAAAACGATTTTCAAATGTTTAACTAAGTTAACTTTGTTTTAATAACTTGTTTTGTTTTATTTTTGGAAACAAAGTTTAGAAGCGACATCACACTGTATTGTTCTTTGTTTCTGAATTGTTTTATTGCTGGTCTATGGATCAGAGTGTTGTACATTATTGTAGATCCAAAAGGAAACATGTGATTTGCAGCAACTGAACTCGGTTTCCTTTATTCTAATTTTTGTATTTCCAATCGAAGTCAGAAAACAGTAGACCCTAAGAAAGTCAGAAGTGTTGTTTTTAAAAATCTCTATACGTGTCGTTTGCTCAGTAAACCCCGCTAGCTAGCTCTTTCCCTAATACTGTCGGAAAAAGTATATTTTATATGATTATAGAATAAGATCGTCAGTCTAAACTGAACAGTCCATGTTGGACGAAACAGCTGCATTCATCTGGTAGCTTAGAGGATCCGACACTTGAAGTCTTCATGTAATTTTTGTCTAACTGATCCATTTGCTCTTTATCTGACATAAGCTTTTGTCAATGAACATGTAGAACAGATAGATTATCATCTCTTAGAAAGCTGTTGTGTTGCCGGTGTAGAAAGCGGGATTAAGCCAAGAACATTCGTATCTCATGGTCTTCAATATATCGCATTACTATTGTCGGTTTAACTCTAAAAAGCAGAACACAGTCTATTTGTTAATCTTCCTCTTTGTCGAGGGATTAAAAAGTAACAGGCGGAATTGCCGCGATTGTCCCTATGTCTCTAATTCGTCCATTTGTTTTATAACTTTCACAGTAGTCTAAATTTGAGTAAAATTATTTGAAATCTTCGTATGTTTTATTTTGCAATTATCCATACTTTCATCCTCAAAATTTCTATTATTTGGTAAATTATTGTAATTAACATTATCGCTATTCACTAGAATGGAATTTGTTTAAAGTAATTGAAACTTTATATTTCTTAAGATTGCAGAAGCGTGCTTGGCAAACTGCAATTTTACTAGGCTTGTTTTCAATTTGTTTTGAAGCTTCATTGTTGGCGAATTAAGCAAACCATAAGGGATTTTAAACTACCATATTATTAGACCCCGGACGATACAAATAAGTGTGAAATAAACAAATTTCTTCTGTTTTGGAGAGGTGAACAATGAGAAAAGAAAAGAAGTGCAAAAAAGGGCGAGTCATTAACACCCAGTTAGAGAGAAAAGTACTGTGAGAAATTATTTCTGTTTTCATTCTGTTGGTCACAGGTAAAGAAAGTTTATGATGATACTTGATAGACAACACAAATCACGGTAGAAAATAATTAATCTGAATTCATTTCTCAACTCGCAGTAGTCGGCTTATAATCAAATCTAAATCTTCTTTCGGCAAGACGTTTCCCTGAAAACGTCTGCTCTACGTACCGCGGTTTTCCCGCTAAGATTCGCCACGACGCAGGTGCATTGTGTGTTCCGCTAAGGTGCATTAGTTGAGTCAACAAGGCCAAGTCTGTTTGCAGAAGGGTAGTTGAATTCATTGTCATTTCTATGACTACTAGCGCCGTGAAGGCCAAATGCTCTTGTGAGCGCAAGTACTTACACAAGCGGCGAGAAGTAAATTAACAAAGCTTATGTAATCAGTATAGTTACATCTTTTGACTAGTTTGTTTCGGCTTGTGGCTTCTTATCTGTGTCGGTCAATTATCTCGCGGCCCGGCTGTTCGTAAATGGCCGGAATGCCTCTCAATATTTTTTATTGTTTTCCTTCCATCGTCTTATCAGCCGCCAGCTCATCGCTCAAAGTACTCGCACGACCCCTGGAAGAGCAAGAGGGATCATAGGATCTCCGCGTATTTCGTAGTTGGAAAATCCCCTTTTGCAGCAAACAAACCTTTTGTGTGTTCTAAGGTAGGCATGTTTTTGTTAGCCACTTTTCCATTAGCCTGTAATATCCAATTTCTTTTCAATTATGTTTCTTCTAAACGTACTGTAACAAGGACTAACAGAAAAACAAAACTCCTTTGGAAAACACGGATATCTCCAGATACTGATCTGTTCCTCTTGTAGCATAAAAGGGTTGTTGGAGTTGATCTCAGCATTTCTTATCACAAGTTATAAACAAAACAACTAAGATGATATATCAATTCAACAATATTTTGCTTTAGCCAGAGTAGATCTTTGAAGTTTTCCGGAAAAGGAGTGGCAGTGAATTAAAGGTGTAGACTGAGTGACTCGAATCCTTTAACTTTAGATAGTATATAAATGAAACTTGAAAAGTCAAAGCTAGGACTAAGCTGTTTTATAGCGGTTGATCCCTGGGCTAATTTTATTTATAAGAAATGATATGTAAGAAATACGGACACTTCGCAGAAATGAATAACTAGTTAGGTGCTGCAATAATTTAGTTCGCACAACTGACGGCTTCCCGGAGAACGTCTAGCCTGTTTTGTGGGCTGTAGCTATTTTGGCATTTTAGTCTGTGTTTCACTTTGATCTCTTATTCCATTTTCAACTTCGGTCTCATGAGCATTTCCTTGTGTTTCGGTTGGAGTTCTGGGTATTGATTTGAATGGGGAGATTAGGTGCAGATCTATATTTGATTTCATGGCAAAGTGTTTCCGATCGTACATAAAATAAACAAGTATAGAAAAGAAAATCACATTTCTGAGGACACTAAACACCGTTACAAAACTTTCAAAAACTACTTGATCATACTAAAAAAGATTAACAGATATTTTCCTGGCAAACGGTTGAAGTTTTTAATACCGATAAGAATAAAGTAAGATGGGCAGTGTAAAAGTGAAGAAATGTTTTCTTTTGTCTGAATTAGGAAAGATTCAGTGATTTTCCCGTAAGGCTCCTGTTATAATGAAAATGATTGTAGCAGTTATTGTTATTAATAGAAAAGGAAGTTTTAGATCTATTTTTGTGCAAGTATATATGCGATCATTATGTGAACGGAACTTATTAAATGATGGTGCGACTAAATTTATAGACTTTTTTATCCCAACCAGTTCCTGGGCTGCGATTTTATTGTTTTGATTTTGTTTTCATTAATCTGTGTTTCCATTCATTCATTGCATTTATTTAAATCATTTTCATATTCACAGTCCACAGGCTGCGAGTTTAGCATTTTGAATTTGCTTTAATTCAGTTTTCTTTTTATTCATTTCATTCATTTCCCCCATTCCGTCCCTATAGACTACGACGTTAGTATTGAGATTTTTTGTTTTGCAAAACTAATGTGACATTTGATTTATTGAGTGTGAAGTTGGGG
>JAOBYG010034227.1:161-12326 GCA_025403545.1 Epizoanthus stellaris | reverse complement strand
CTTATAAATGCCCTCGACTCATAACACGGCCGTTACTCTACATAAATCAGTCGTATTGTAAGCTTGGGCTGCCTGTGACTCAGCAAGGTAAGTTTTGTGGTGCAACCTGAAACGATTATTCCATTAAACTGGGCTGTATCTGACAGCTGCAGTGACAGGTGTCTGGTATCAAACCAGTGCTGCCACATTTACATAATGTATGCAACAACAGTTCTTGTCAGGGTAATCAACAACTTCAATGTTAAAACAGCTGCAAACGCAAATTTTGCTGTACAAAAATTCTAGTGTTGCCAAAATTAAACACAAATACATCTCATTTTCAAAAACATCAAATATCTATCAAATGCAAGAATATATGTCTTGACACCCATAATTTCTTAATTATCAATGAAGAGTAATCATCTCATGTTCAACTAGCGTTGTTCATAATTAGATTCCATTTACAATGGTCTGTACCCAAACCACAAGCAGAAGGCTTTAATGCTCGTCATGTTTGTATCAAAGTCATGACTGGTATCAATCACCACTAACCTGGGCTTAAATGTTCCTTTATTGCAGACGTCAACTCATGGTTCATCATGCTCTGTGTTTTGCTAGTAATACCTCCACGGGGACAAATAACCTGCAATTAAGGCAACAGCTTTCGTAGTGCACCTATATTTTATAACTAATACTACAAGATACAGAAGGCGTACTAGCTACATGCAAATGGCTTTAAATCGTGTTTATCCATCAGCAAAAGATAGATATCTGAAATTCTTTGAAAAGACAAACCATAAATACTTAGCTTGCTAAAGAATGCAATAAATTTCATACAATGTTCTACTGGAATTGTGAAGAGAGACATAGAACAAGTTGCAGTATATAGTTTGGGTCAAAACACATGCACAAAACGTTGATTTCTGAGGCAATCTTAGCGTTCACTTTGAAATGTTAACCACACAATATAACTAAATAACATTTATTTTATTTTATTCTATTTTATCCTAAATAGCTTACAAGAAACTTGCCATTTCCTACCAACCTGGGCAGGTGCATAGTGAGCAACTAAAGTCCTTAATCTTGATGCCTGACGATCATCCTTGAATTGGCCAATCTGGAAAGTAAAACTTTCACTCAGCACTTATAAACTGTAGAAGTATCAAATTCTGTAATTGCCAGTTTACATCTCAAATTGTTCCCATGGTTACACTTACAAGACCGTGTTTTATCAATGTAATAGCTGCAGCTGACATCAAGCAAATATCCCTCTGACTTGTATTGAAGAGGTAACAAGAGGATTTCTAGAGCAATATGTACAGTAGAAATATACGAACTAAAGACAAAAAGTTACGAGCTATTTTCTTATGCAAATTTAACTCCTAACTACAACTATATACCCACAGGCGTCACTAGGAGGGGGGTCGTTGGGTGCGAACGAACCCCCTTTTCAGTCCCAAATCTCATACAAAGTCTCTTATATTTAGGATTAGAATTCATCGGACCACCTTATAGCTGGGCCAATTCGAACCCCTTTCAAAATTCCTGGCGATGCCCCTGGTACCCACTCATACAAACTGGCCCAAAACCTAGCATTAAACCTAACCATTATCCAGTTCTCTAACATACGTCACAGAGCTAAAGGTGGATCTATTAATATGGACTTCTGAATTAACCCTTAAACTAAGCTTAACTACTGCTCCGTGCCCTATCAGACGTACAAAAAATGAGCTAAAGGTAAAATGTAGACAGTCCCAAATCCTTACACCATACATAACCATTCTAAATTAGTGATCTAATGCATGTAATTGAGCTAAGGTGAGTCCACTGTCAGAAGCACAATTTATATCAATGCATACTTATTGATGTTTCTGTTGTCAATAAATCAAGGCACCGCGTGTCATTACACCAGAAATGAACCAGAACTTCCCAAACTCACATGGAATTTGCCAATTGAGGTGTCTACAAAGCACACTCCATAACTACTCTCACCACCAGATGTGTCATCAGAACCCTGGAAATCAAATATCGTTTGGATGTTAGGATTCTGTGTACGTGCACTAGCTCTCTTGGGACATACAGTTGTTTGCATTTATGCCCTAACGTTTTCTGCAGAAATCTGTAGACAGAAATGTGCAGATTTTTCAAATGCCGTTGTTTCGATATGCTTTTTATAAAGTGGGACTGACAGTACGACGAGATCTGTATGAATTATAAAATGTATGTTATAAACGAATTCATACATGTGCTAGTGACTACATAAACTATGTAGTTACCATTAAATGAAAAAGTGTGTTTCAAGGCTGATAAGGTTGATGTAAACATGAATACAAATAGATCAGTATTAAATAGAAACAAATATTGTAAAAGCTTTTACATTTATAGTCCTTTAGAACGAATAATTTGAAATTAAAACTTACACTGAAGTTGGAGAATAAGGGATTACTGTATATAGAAATCTGCAGAAATCTGAAGAAATCTGCAGAAATATTTTTCTGCAAAAAATGTTAGGGCATAAATGCAAACAACTGTAGCTGGTATACATACAGTATATATTTCAACATGAGGGTGGATCACTGGCTAACGTTTCAAGTACTAGCCTTTACCTCTGATGAAGGGCTAACACTCAAAACATTATATAAATCAACATATAAACTTCTAGTTGATCAGCTCCTACTTGCAAATGTAGAAAATAGGGTTCGTAATGATTTGAGATAATAAAATTCCAGGAGGTTTCTAGCGTAAAACAAGTTTATTTCCCGGAACCTTCAGAGATAAATTTTGCTTAAATTAAAGCTGCTTCCAATTGTTTGATTAAGTTACCAAAACACTAGTAATTAGTTTGTGCAAGCCCTGGCCTGTTTATATGTACTTCAAAACGTTTATCTACAAATTCCAGGAGTATCCCTGGGGTTGATGAAAAAACTGTTTTATCCAAGAATTTTCCAGAGCCGTGGAAAACAATTATAAAATTCCAGGCACTTTCTAGGAATTCCAGGAGTGGTGCGAACCCTGACAAAACAACAAGTTTCTTGCATATAATAATTTGAATTTGTCTTACAATAAATGCACCAAAAACTAACTCTGTCGTATTTCTGGTCTCTGAATGGAAACATGAGATTGAATCCCACTTCTGACACCAGGGCACGATTTAAGGATTTTTTCTGACCTACAAAATCAATCTTTAATTTGCAGGGCAACTCATTTCTGGCAACAAATGTAAGCTATGGAGTCACAATTTTTATCTGGAAATGTGTAGGCTGTATTCATTTTGTTCTACAAATCTACATTTTTGGCCAACTTTTTGTCATTTGTAGGCCCTTAAGTCGCACCCTGGATACTATGCGACAAATCACAATCATATACTGTGACCTTGAGAGACGAATTTGTTACAGCATGACGAGGTACCAGGAATATCCGACATGTTTCAAATTTGTTTCCTAATCATATTAAAAAATAAGACAACAAAAAGGTTACTTGGATTATTAAAAGAAAAATGCGTAGGGTGGGAAAATCCACATATATGTAGGTATGTATCGCCAACAGAATATACATTCTTGGGACTTATTAACTATGAAACAGGATAACATTCTTGAAAGTTGAAGCAGCTAATGAAATGCAGCTAGTCTAAAATGGGGCAGGGTAAATAGAGTATTATCCAACACTATACATGTACATGTATGGTACTTGGTGAAAAAATAGGACAAGCTCCTGGTTCTCAGAAATGAGGATGAAAAGACCTCCTACCCCTCTGAGGGTTATAAATCTATGAAAGGTACCTTTTCTGCAATTGCCAGAAGATATGCAGATTCTGCTTCAGTGCAATCACCATCCATATAGTTGTACGTCTTTGTTCCTATGTGACAGGATTTATCATCTTTGTCATTCTTATAAAATTATCATGCCCAGTAACAACAGTACAATGAATATTAGCCAGGGACTCAATACGAATCCCACAAATGACAGTAAGACAACCAGAAACTGAACAGTTGAATACTGTCGACTGTATAATTACAGAGAGGAGAAATATTGTTCCAGCTATGAATCATCTTAGAAGCAGATACAGTGTATAATGCTCAATTATATTATGAGCAACAGTTCAACTGTTACAAGGTGTTGAAAGAAATAACCACAATTCCCTGTTTATACATGCAGCTCATAAAATCATATTGTCAGAGCTAGTTCTAATCTTGTTATGCTACTGAAGACTAGATTTTAAGGAGAAGTTAAAAGGTTAACATGTTACTAGAGTTTTAAAGATGCTGCCTGGAATTAGCTAGAATTTGCAACATACATGTAACAAACCAGTCTTGATGGCAGAGACTATGAAACAAGTCATTCTCATTTTAAAATGCTATAAACCATCTGCAGAATGTATATGCAAGATTTGGGGATGCTTTGTTTCTCATCATCATCATCATTGTACAAATTTATGCAACAACGTCAACGAGAGGACGGGAACACATTCAGGCTGGGCTCATGTAACTTACCTTTTGTGACAATGGCACAGATCTCCCGCTTCACAACTTTATCATATTTTGAATTTGTATGATCTGTAAATGAAACACACATCTTGTACAGCAACAATAGCAACCACAACATACATGACCATACACGTGATTTTAACTGCATACATTTATGTTCAAGCACCCTCAAAAAGGTATATGCATCCCTCAAAAACTGCCATTACAAACTACACATGTACAGTGTACATGTAAGATACACGCCAAAAATAAAGGTACGTTCATTTGGGATCATTCCAGAATAAGAAGAACCGGGATAAGACATGCATGCATTCATTTTGGAAGCTATTCTTGGAATGTATTCTGTGTATTCTGCACCTGGAAGTAGAATAGCCAGAATATTCTGGAATGGGAATCTTCCTCTTCCGGAATACCCCAAACGAGGATTGGGACTAAGGCCAGAAAAAACTTTTGAAGGTTCATTGAGTTTTCGAACAAACCTTCGAACCTTCGTTTCTATATACATGAATGGTAATCAATGAAAGCTTCAGTTAAAAAATGTATTTCTCATGTGCTCAAAGGCGTGAAGGAGCACAAACTCGTGAAGCACAAAACAATACACAAGCTTAAACTTCAACTATTTCAAGCCTGTTTCAAGCATGTTTCTAAGGTGAACTTCACAGCATGAACTTCGATGTTTGGTTATTATTTTGCATAAAAAAACTGCCAGTTTAGGGCAGCTTGTCCAGGTATCAAAATATTTATTTGAAATAATGTTGTTTCTGTAAATTATACAATAATTTCACAATGAAACGAAGCTTCGTAGGTCAAGAAAAACCTTCGAAGGCAAGGTGAACAAATTAAGGTTCAAAGTTTTGAAATTTCGTCCCAGCCCTACCCCAAACAAACACACCCTAAACACCCCACCCCTGTCTGCTAACATTCCTTGTGGCTACAACTCACTTTTCTTGCACCTTTCTTCCATCATTTGGGGAGTTTCTGTTTGCTCCACTCTTCCTATTCTAAAGGGAAAATTGACAAAATGATTCATGAATCTCTGAAACAATAATTATGCATAGCTACATATACAAACATGTACATACAAATGCAGAGCAATCTAGCAGTAAACTATAGAGGTCACATATAGTGCAAAAGTGGATATGTTCAAGTTGCCAGCAGCTTGGAGGCTGTAATGCAATACTACTCCTAGAAGCTGTTTGCCATATTGTAGATGCTCAACTCGCCAACTCAACTTGTTATTTAAAAAATACTCCATGCTGATCCTTATTTAGATAAATCTGACCACAAGGTAGAAGAACGTGAAATGCATTATTCTGGAATCTTTACACCTGTACATAGTTAATAATGCGCACAAGATGAAGAGCCATGTGCTAAAATTAACAAATTAAGGTGGTTGGTCTGTCTAAAAAGGGTCACTTTCGAAAGTTTATTTCTCAAAATGTACTGTATTTAACGGAATAAATACTACCCAGACAAAGGAAGGCAACACTAAGGTTTCAGAAAATCGTGATAAAGGGGTGAAATTGGACACCGCTGGCTTACATTTCATTTCTGACTTCAGGCTCATAAAAACACTTTGCAATGACCTTACAAAAGTACATCTCGATATTTCATCTAAAATAAACTATGGGAACAATAATTTACTCTTAGCCTAAAAGTCTAAATATCTGTCGGAGCTCGGAGCTGAAGCTCTTTTCTTTACCAAGAAATCAGCTGTTGAAACTTCCAAAATGTACCTTCACTTTGCTTTGAATTTTGAATAACTGATTTCTTGGCAAAGAAAAGAGCTTCAGCTCCGGGTTCCGACATATTTTTAGACTTTTAGGCTAAGAGTCAATTACTGTTCCAATAATTTATTTTAGATGAAATCTCGAGATGTAAGGTGCTTTCAAAGTGTTTTATGAGCCCACAGTCAGAAATTAAAGTTAGGCCAGCGGTGTCAAATTTCACTCCTTTATCACGATTTTCTGAAACCTTAGTGTTGCCTTTCTTTGTCTGGGTAGTTTCTATTCCATCAAATACAGAACATTTTGAGAAATAAACTTCCGGAAGTGATCCCTGTTTAGACATACCAACCACCTTAAGGCAATGGCATATTTTGTATCTACAATATAAACGATGTACATAATAAGTCAACATTAATAAATTCAATTTCTGCATCCTGACTATCAAGGTATGCTAACTGTAGCACAATTATAACAACTACAATTAATTGTACATGTATATGTATTGTTGTTGCTACATATATGTATCTATAATGGCCATTTTTAGTTATCAATGTACCACTCATTATAAGCAATACACTGAAAGGGAACAACTATTGTAATTACATGGCATTTATCACAGTTCTAGCTTTCACCAACAAATCAGCATTGGTGGTACAAAATGTTATGACATGTTATGTTATGTGAACTTTTCATAAATAAAACAACACAGATAGTTACTGTCTCTTACTTGTAGCCCTTTTGAATCAAGGTATCTGAGTAGCGAGCAAAGGCATGCTCTGGAAATCCAGCATGAGCAAAGTTTCCCTACATGAAATGAAAGGTTATCACAATAAAAGTTTGTTGACATAAGCTCACCCATTACATTTATGCACACCCAACTCAAGTACCTCCTGCCAGTTGGGGATTTTAACGCCATTAATTCTATGATTCCAATGCATTAGTATTTAATGATTTCATGGATATAGGTGACACTAGGGGGGTCAGGGGGTACAAACGAACCCCCTTTTTAATCTAAATTGTCTTCATCAATTTCACTTCTGAAAGGTATTTGACAAAACGTATGCATCAGCAATACTAGAACACCAAGACGTCTACTCAAATCACTGGAAAACACATTTTGTGAGAGCTTAAGTTTCAAAATTTCCTGGAAGAGCATATCCCTTGACCCCCAAAAACTCGGCCCATTCACTATTATATTTATGAACCCCCTCAAAGAAATCCTGGCATTGCCCCTGATGGATCACCTGAAAACTAGCCGATTAGCTAAGCATGTATCCTGTTCCATGTTAAATAAGTTTGATGACAGTCATTTTAACACTTTTGTTATTTTAATTTCTGCACACATTTAGTAAAGGTACATGTAAAATGTGTAATGAAGCTCTCCCAAACTAGTAGCTAGATACTTTAGTCTTCCAGGTAGGTCATCCTGGCGGTACATGTATGTACAATGTATGTGGGCGTGTAGATAATTATTATGCAAGCATGCAAGTCAGTGAGCCAACCATCTGAACCAAACATGCAAGCCAGCAAGCCAAACATGCAAGCCAAACATGCAAGCCAGCAAGGCAAACATATGAGCTAGCATGCCAGCGAGCCAGACTTGTCAGCCATACCTTCTTGTATTAAATTGTACACACACGTACACAATAAAAACAGAGTATTTCCACACATTACAAGGAACATAAAGTAACTAAAACTATAAAATTATTTTAATGTCAATTCTTATTTTCAGAAAATGCCAATATATTAACTCGTAAACTTAATGCTGTCTGATGCCCACCTTCATGAAAACCAAGCCCAGCTGATTAACGCCAATCACTGCATCCATGTGATACAGCTCATAAAACTTGCCAACCTGCAACAGAAAAAACAAAACACTGATGCCACCTTCAGGAAAATCATAGACTGCAAGCTGACCCTTTATTTTTCTGTTTTTGTACAGAGAAAAGCAGAAGTTTCGATCTGGCCGTGTGGCGAAATACAGATAGGGAGTGGGACGAGAGACTGGTTTATTGGTCTGAGGAAAAGGAAGAGATGACTGGCAGTCTAGGAAAATCATGACTTTTGCATATTTTTGAAAATTTTTTTTTATCTTTTTATATTCCAAATATGGTTCATATAATGGGAATATATTATACAAATGATTATAAATGTATATAACCTAGAAATCCAGTATAATAAAGTCGTAAGCATGTTTGGAAGACGAAAATTACCATTTTTTGACAAATTTGAAAAACAAATCGAACTTTACAAATTTTCTTAGACAAATTGAACAGGGCTAACAACTTTGAAATAACTTCAAAAAAAACAAAAAAAACAAAAAAAACCCGTCTTACTGATTAAGGAAAACTTGCTAAAACTTTTATGAGGGAGTCCAAATAACCCCCTTGTACCTTTAAGGGTTAATAGATAAATGCAAGGAATTCCATATCTCATTTGCCTGAAATCCGCCAGATTTCATGCCAATTATCGTAAATGGCAAAGCCCTCGAACTTGTCTCGAGTACAAAATACTGGGCCTCACCATCAGCAGTAACCTAACCTGGAATGAACACATTAGAGAACTGATGAAGAAATTTTTTGAAGAAAACTTCAAAGACGTTGTACTTCCTAACGCAACTTAAGAGGGCCAATGTTCCCGCCCAAGACTTGGCACTTTTTTACACAACATGCATTAGATCTGTACTCAATTATGCCATACCGGCCAGTCTTCCACTCATCTTTGCCAGGCTACTTAATGAACGAACTCGAATGCATACAAAAGAGGGCTTTGTCAATCATCTACCCTGATTCTGATTATCTTTCATCTCTCAGTAGACTCAATATCAAACCTCTCTATAATCACCACGAAGAAATCTGTAAATCCCTGTTTGACTCAATTGTGGAAAACAAGGATCACCGTCTGCACTACCTCCTTCCTGAAAGCCACTGTCCTAAGTACAATGTAAAACACTCCCATCCTTTCAATATGCCAAGATGTAATACCAAACGTTTCAGAAATAGTTTTATTATCTCTTTTTATAAATTTTAGCTTGAACTCTTGTAATGCATATAATGTAAACTAGTTTTGTTGTCAATGTCCGCAATTCAGATCCTGGCTGCAAGGTATATTTTAAATGAAATAAAGTTATTATTATATTATTATTATTATATAGACAGCTGCAAGTACTTCAGGGTTCTCACTGAAACTTGGGAATGAAATTCCATGACTTTTCCATGACTTTTCCACGACCTTACATCATTTTCCATGTTTTAAACTTTTAAACAGCAAGAATCTGTTTGGGCAAAAAATCTGAAATTCCATGACTTTTCCATGACCTAAGGCTGCGGCCAATTTTCCTAAATTCCATGACTTTTCTGACTTTCCATGACTGTGGGAACCCTGATCAGCGATATTCCCAATGACATGTTAGTCCAGTCAATATAGCATATAAAAGTACCAAACCTGAACTAAGTTTGTTTGTGGCAACTAGCCCCCCAAATAACCCTGAACAACGTGTCAAAACCAATGGCAATGTAAATTTAATCCACAAAGGTTTCCCATCACATGGATGCAGTATAAGTATTAGAATAGTATTAGATATGAACCATGTAGATTGAGATTAGATTGTTTATCCATACTACAAGCCCCAGCCTTACACACCTACCACTCGGTGCTGAGCAACACTCACAGCCTCTGTCCTCCTTGCAAAGTGCGCCAACAAAAGTTGTTGATAGTTTTCTAAACAGAGTCCTGGGACTGGGACTTTTCTCACGTTCCAACTTGTCGGGGTCTAGCATCTGTCTTATATCTCCTCCAGTTTTTAACACCACCGTTAGCTCATCAACAAGTTTCAGAATGTGCTTCCTGTACGTTTTCCAAATGGAAACAGTTGGAGAAGAAACTGCTGCCACATTTGTTGGACCTCTAAAATCTTCCTTGAAGTGGTCTCTAGCATCTTGAGCATTCTCGTCAAAAATCGCATCATTCAAATCCAAATTCGATGGAATCAGATCATCAAAACACACATACACGATGTGGAGAGACTCTTCTCTTGTAGGCTGTATGTAATGTTTGACTTTCTTGGCTAAAGTGGTTTTCCCCGAACCTGGCACCCCACAAAATATCAAAACACAGCCTTCCGCCATCCGCCATATTGGATTTCAGATTTCAACTTTGTAACCACTCGTCATGTGACCAGACGTGAATTCAAGATGGCGGTCGGCGATGCGAAGGGAATGGCGGTGGTTCCTTTTGTAGTTGTCACTGTTTTATGGGGAATCGTCGGTGTCGTTGTTCCGTTTTTCATCAAAGGACCTAACAAAGGGTAAGTACACCGTTCTCTGTGAAAAATAAGGGATTTGTTTCATATGATATATGTGAAAATGTGAGCCATGAATATGATCATAGCATGTTCAGACTATGAGATAATGAGATATATCATATACGATGTTCATGTTGTGTTTTTGCAAATGACTTGTAAGCAAATTCTTGTTCTTAGTAATCGTTTCGTTCAGAATTTTATATTCCTTCGTATTCTAACTAGATGTTGGAATTACTTTTGTGAGAAACTAATAAAATGTAGTGTAGTGTATTGTAACTTTATCGTATTAGAAAAATATCTATAATCTTTAACTTTTAAACATATTAATTTTGAATTTAAATAATAAAATCATTTTATAAATGTATGAAGTAATGAACGAACGTCGATCGATTCACGTTATTAGACGAATTGTTAGACACAGAACGTACAAGAGTTAGGAACAACGGATCCAGAACAACTATCACTATGTTATCTGACTTGAAGATATATATAGTGATAAACCCTGGCCAGCTTTATCAGTCCAGTCAAAATGAAAAGGATACTCCGGCTAAACTAGCAATAATCAACGATTCGATGAGTACATTCAACAAAATTGTAATAAAATTCAGTAACCTGACTTGACAACACTCTGATTTTAAAATGTGAACCTTATTACCGCAAGGCACATAGTTGGCATAATCCGGTCAGCCAGTGAGCAACCGACTGTCAGTGTTTATACTTTGCTCATTTGGAAACAAGACCCATCAGCAACACATTTGAGTTTGTTTATAGTCGGATGCTATTCTGTCGAGTTACAACTCAGTTCATTTGTACTGACTACTGTGACAACAACGTAATGGGTAAGTGGTATGGTAATCCGGTGACAGCTTATCGAGGACCACAAAATTTTTCTCTCCCTGATTGCCAAATAATGTCTGCCTTATCAAACAGAGAGCTTACTACATGTCAGTTTGTTTACAAAACTCCAAACTCTCTTGACGTTCCTCCAACCAGTGAACAACAAACACTGCTTTTAAAATACACAGCTCTTCGCATGAGCTTTGAATCAACTTTGTTTCCATTTTCTTCACAAGGTTGCGTGCTCATAGATCAGGTGATGTTTTAGTATACAATAGATAGTTAGTTATAAATTCAAAATGGGATAAAAAGGTAGAAATATGTGATGAAGGTCCAACCAAAATCTTGATTTCTTCCCACTGCTGATCACAGGCAACCTGGATAAGGTTTACGTTCTCCTTCGTTGAATGCAAATATTGTTGTTAGCTTGTGTGATGACAATCTGTCCTCTATCATACTGTCACTGTAATCCAAGAGCTAAGGGAATATTTCTAGTGTTTCTAAATATGTGTTAATGTCATTGAATGTAATCCAAGAGCTAACTAAAGGGAATATTTCTAGTATTTCTAATGTGTTAACTACTGTCAATGTAATCGAAGAGCTAAGGGAATATTTCTAGTGTTTCTAATGTGTTAACTACTGTCAATGCAATCCAAGAGCTAAGGGAATATTTCTAGTGTTTCTAATGTGTCACTGTCATTGTAATCCAAGAGCTAAGGGAATATTTCTAGTGTTTCTAATGTGTTAACTACTGTCAATGTAATCCAAGAGCTAAGGGAATATTTCTAGTGTTTCTAATGTGTTAACTACTGTCAATGTAATCCAAGAGCTAAGG
>JAOBYG010034116.1:0-12328 GCA_025403545.1 Epizoanthus stellaris | reverse complement strand
GACCTGGGGTCGCGCACCGCGGCACAGGACGTGATCGATCGCAGCGGCGCCTGGGGCGAAGAAGATGAAGGCGGCCTCGACGATCCCGGGCAATGGCTGTCGGGACTCACCAGCTCGCCAGCACCGCTCGATGGCGACGGCGACGGCATGCCCGATAGCTGGGAGGATCAGAACGGCTATGACAAGACCGTTGCAGACGGCACCAGCCTGACGCCCTCGGGCTACACCGCGGTCGAGGTCTATTTGAACGAGCTTGCCGACCTGGTGGTGAACGGCGATATTTTCGCCGATGGCTTCGAATCCGGTAACACCGCCGCTTGGCAATAGGCCCGGCAATTGGGGCAATCAGCGCTCTCACACGCTCTAGTCCCGCCGCCTGCTGCTATCATCCGCGCTCTTCAAAACGCCTCACGGCATCGTCTCGAGGAGCGCCATGGGCATCATCTCAGGTTCCGCTGCAGTCACCCGATTCACGATCACCCCCCGTCCTGAAGAGCTCGACTTTGAGCCGATAGCTTTCCGTGAGATCGCGGCCGGCTCCGAGGTACGCGAAAGCATCGGAGTGGTGCCGGTCGAGCCTGAAGAGCCGTACCAGGCGGGCGAGCATCGGTGGTTTTTCCGCCTGCGTATCGACAAGGTGACTCCCGATCCGACGGCGGTCGAAGAGCGGGTCAAGGAGATGGTCAAAGCCGAGATCGAGCAGGGTGCGCCCTTCGTCGGCCCCAAGAAGCGGCGCAAGATGAAAGAGATGGCTGAAGAGGAGCTGATCTTCGAGGCCCGCCCGCGCACCAAGATCATCGAAGCCTGCATCGACGGCGAGATTCTGTGGGTCGGCTCGACCGCCAAGGCCTACCTCGGCCGGGTCACCGAGCTACTACGCCGCATCGGCTTGGTGGCTGAATTCAAGACGCCGTGGATCGACCGCGGCGACCCGGATATCGAAAGCTCGATCTTCGAGACTTATGAGCCCGGCGAGGCGGTGGTCGGCGCCCGCTTTTTACGCTCACTGATCGGTGACCGCGAGCTGATCGTGGACCCCACTTCAGGCTATGCCAAGCTCCAGACCGAAGATGCCCGCATCACCGTCTCCGGCGCTGTTTTGAAAGATCTGCTGCGCTATATCGAGCGCGGCGCCGAGGTGCTCTCGGTCAAATTGCTCAGCGGCGTGCCGGAAGCCACTTTCCGCCTCGACGGCCCGAGCTTCCGCGTTTCGGGTCTGAAGCTGATCACCGGCCGCCACGACCAATGGCAGGCATTGCTCGATGAGCGGCTTGAGCGCTTGGGTGAGGTCTTCGAGCTGCTCGACCGAAAATACGAAGAGCACGCACCGCGTCTTTTCCACGTCTAGAACTCTTCTGTGCAGCAAGAGGTGAACCCGTGAGCGAAGCGAAAAAGAACGAGAGCCTCGACTTCATCCGCGAAAAGGTCGTCGCCGACCTCGAAGCGAATCGCTACGAAAAGGTCGTCACGCGCTTTCCGCCCGAGCCGAACGGCTATCTGCATATCGGCCATGCCAAAGCGATCTGCCTTTCCTTCGGCATCGCCGAGGAATTCAAAGGCGAATACCACCTGCGATTCGACGATACGAATCCCACGACCGAGGATCCGGAATACGTCGGCTCGATTCAGCAAGATATCAAATGGCTGGGTTTCGATTGGGGCGAGCATCTCTACTTCGCCTCAGATTATTTCGGCCGCATGTACCAGCTCGCGGAGAATCTGGTCGAAGCAGGCAAAGCCTATGTCGATAGCTCGAGCGAAGCCGAGATCCGACAACGCCGTGGCTCGATCACCGAGCCAGGCACCGATAGCCCTTTCCGCGATCGCTCGCCCGAGGAGAATCTGATTCTCCTGCGCCGCATGAAAGCCGGCGAATTCCAAGACGGCGTGCATGTGCTGCGCGCCAAGATCGATATGGCGGCGAATAATATGTTGATGCGCGATCCGCTGCTGCTGCGCATCCGCCACGCCCGTCATTATCGTCAGGGCAAGGCGTGGTGTCTCTACCCGATGTATGACTACGCGCATTGCCTCGAAGACGCCTTTGAGGGCATCACGCACTCGTTATGTTCGATCGAATTCGAAAATAACCGGGCCGTTTACGATTGGGTCCTGGATGCCACCGGCTTCGAGCATCCGCGTCCGGAACAGACCGAGTTCGCCCGCTTGAACCTCGGCTATACGGTGATGTCGAAGCGCAAGCTCTTGCGTTTGGTGCGTGAGGGCCATGTTGCCGGTTGGGACGATCCGCGCATGCCGACCCTGACCGCGATGCGCCGCCGGGGCTATACGCCGGAGGCGATTCGTTCGTTCTGCGATCTGGTCGGCGTCGCCCGCACCTACAACGTCATCGATGTCGCGCTTCTGGAGCATGCGTTGCGCGATGATCTCAATCATCGGGCGCGGCGGGTCATGGCGGTGCTCGAACCGTTGCGAGTGGTGATCGAAAATTTTCCGGAAGGTGAAGTCGAGCAGCTCGACGCTCCCCATTGGCCCCATGACGTGCCGAATGAAGGCTCCCGCCCAGTGCCTTTCTCGCGTCACCTGGTGATCGATCGCGCGGATTTCTCCGAGCAGCCGCCGCCGGGGTTTTTCCGCCTCTCACCAGGCTCCGAAGTGCGCTTGCGCTATGGCTACGTCATCCGCTGTCGGGAAGTCATCAAAGAGCATGGCGAAGTCGTCGAGCTGCGCTGCACCTACGATCCCGAAACCCGAGGTGGCACGACACCGGACGGGCGCAAAGTCCAGGGCACGATCCACTGGCTGAGCGAAGAACACGCTCTGGGCGCAGAAATTCGGCTCTACGATCGTCTCTTTACCAGTGAGCGCCCGGACGCCGAGGAGAATTTCCTCGAGCATCTAAATAGCGACTCGCTGATCGTGCACGAGAAAACCCTCGTCGAACCCAGCCTCGCCGGCGTCGGGGCTGGAGAGCCCGTGCAATTCGAGCGCCTCGGCTATTTCACCAGCGACCCCGACTCGACCACTGCACGCGCGGTATGGAATCGCACGGTGACGCTGCGCGATACCTGGGCCAAGCTCAGCCAGGACGGCGAGACCGAAAGCGCCCGTCTGGCCAAGGAGAAGGCTGCAGCGCGCCGTGCCTATAAAGAAGAGCAGCGGCGACGCGCGACGGAAGAAGAGGCCGAGGCCCTCGAGCCGGCAGCTCAGGCTACCGCGGATGGCTATATCGCCAAGGGCGTCTCTCCGCAGGACTCCCGACTCTTCGCGCTCGACGCCGAGCTCGCAGCCTTTTTCGATGCCGCGATGTTGACCCACGCCGCGCCAGCCGCCGTCGCTCCGTGGCTGACCACCGAGCTGCTCGGTCGACTCGGCGAACGCAACCTCGAAGATCTGCCTTTTGGCGGCGACGCTCTCGGCGAGCTCTCGAGCCTGGTGGCCGCCGGCACGATCAACCATACGGTGGGCAAAAAAGTCCTCGATCGCATGCTGCAAAGCGACGCCGATGACAGCAGCGCGCGACCCACGGCGATCGTCGATGCCGAAGGTCTTCGCGCCATCGACGACGAAGAGGCGCTCGCCGAGCAAGTCAAAACTATCCTGGAAGCCAACCCCAAACAGGTCGAGGCCTATCGCGGCGGCAAGACCGCGCTGATCGGCTTCTTCGTCGGCCAGGTGATGCAGGCCACCCGCGGCCGCGCTGACGCTCAGCTGGTGCGTCGCCTGCTCCAAGGGTCCTTGAGCTGATCAGAAAGGCAGAATCGACATGAAGCCATGGCTCGTCGGAATGCTCGCTGGAGTAGTAGGGACACTGGTGCTCGGCGGTGTTGTCGCCTATATTTGGCTCACCGCTTCGGATCAAGATCTCGGCACGGCGAAGCGAGTGCAGGCCGAAGTGGCCGTAGCCGGAGCTCGCGCCGACGTCAAAGCGCATTCGAAGCTCTTTGAGCGTCAAACTTTCGAGGTCCTCCCGGGCGTCCATCTAGCCGTCGGCTACGGCCTCGCCAATGTGATCCTGATCGATGCTCCGGACGGCCTGATCATGGTCGACACTCTGGAGTCGATTCGCGCGGCGGAAGCGCTCTTGCCGTGGGTCAACGAGCGACGCCAGGCGACCGGCAAAGACATCACTGACATCATCTATAGCCATAATCATGCCGATCATGTTTTTGGCGCCGGGGTCTTTGTGCGCGACCAGCAGCGCGCGCCGCGGATCTGGGCCCACCCGGCCACCGAAGCCCGGGTCTACGAAGTGGTCAACGTGCTCGCTCCGATCACCTTCCAGCGCGCCATGCGCATGTTCGGAGTCTATTTACCGGATCAAAATTTCGAGAATAACGGTATCGGGTCCCGTCTGATCAACGACGACCAAGACGGCTTCCATTTCTTGCCACCGACCGATGTGATCGAAGATGGCGCCAAGATCCTACTGGCCGGCGAGCCCGTTCTCTTTCGCCATGCGCCCGGTGAGACCGCCGACCAGATCATGGTTTTTTTGCCGCAACGCTCCGTGCTTCTGCCGGCCGATAATTATTACCACGCCTTCCCGAATCTCTATACCGTGCGCGGCACGCCCTATCGGGATCCTCGATTGTGGGTCGAGAGCATCGACATCATGCGCGGTTTTGGTGCCGAGGTGATGATCCCGCAGCATTCGCTCCCGGTCATCGGGGCCGATGAAGTCGCAAACCGCCTGCTCTCCTACCGCGACGCCATCCAATTCGTCTATGACCAGACGATCCGGATGATCAACGCCGGCCTGACTCCGGCCGAAATCGCCGAACGCATCGAGCTGCCGGCCCACCTGAAGAATCAGCCGCATCTGCAGGAGATGTACGGCCGCGTCGAATTCGCCGCCAAGGCCGTTTTTGCCGGCACCCTGGGCTGGTTCTCCGGCGATCCAGCCGACCTGCAGCCGGTTTCACCAGATCGCGAAGCCCAGCTTCTCGAAAGGCTCGCGGGCGGCCGGCAAGCCTTGATCGAAGAGGCCGAGAATGCCTTGAGCGAAGACGAGCCGGCCTGGGCCCTGACTCTCGCCAGCCATCTTTCGCGCCTGGGTGAGCAACGCGCCGCCGCGCTTTGCGCCACGGCGCTTCGGCGTCTGGCAGAGGGCGAGAGCGCCTCTTCGATCCGCAACTACTATTTGACCAGCGCCGCGGAAGCCGAAGGATTCGAGATTCCGGCGGCGGGCCTCAGTGCCACTCCAGCCGAAGTCATCGACCGCATTCCGATCCGTAACTTCCTGCGCATCTTGACGGTCAATTTGAAGTCCGAAGAAACGCATGATCTCGAGGCCAGCTACGGTTTTGATTTCTCAGATGCGCCGCCGGTTTCGATCCGCATCCGCCGCGGCATCGCATTTCTGGAAGACGGCCTCGCCGCCGATCGCATCGGCGCCTTGCGCTCGAGCACGGCCTCATTGCGTGGCATCGCGATCGGCCGGCTCGAGCCGGCTAAAATGCTCGTCCGCGGCGAGATATCGGTCGAAGGCCGGGTGCTCGACCTGAAGACATTTCTCGGCTATTTTGCACCCCCTACCTAGGCCCGCCAGAAGCCGAGAGAAAAGGTGATACGCAGGTTCTTATGCTACGATTCTCGTGTCATTCTCCTCCGTGCTCGATGTCTTGGTGACTTTTGGCCCCGATTCTGAATCCCAAGATCAACTTTCGAGCAAGCCTTCAAGACCTGCGCACGCACTCCATTAGAGCGACCTCTCGCACCATGGCAACTGTCCATCTGATCTGCGGTCCCACCGGCTCCGGAAAAACGACCTATTCAGAGCGCCTCGCCGTCGAGCTCGGCTGCGCGCGCTTCGCTATCGATGATTGGATGGCGACGCTATTCTTTCCCGATTCGCCGCCGCGTCTGCAATGGGATTGGGTGCGCACTCGGGTGGAACGATGCGAGAATCAAATCTGGTGCGTTTGCCGCCAGCTGCTCGAGCTCGGCCAAGACGTGATTCTGGACCTCGGCCTGCCTAAGCGGCATCATCGCGACCGCTTCGCACTGCGCGCCTCGGAAGCCTCAGCCGAGCTCAAATTGCACGTGATCGAAGCCGATCGCGAGATCCGCAAGACGCGGGTTCTCGAGCGCAACCATTCGCATACGGATATCTTCGGCTTCCGCGTCACGGAAGAGATGTTCGATTATATGGAAAGCGTCTTCGAGTCGCCGACCGGCGAAGAGCTCCAAATGGCACAGATGATCTCGACGGACGCCGCATGATCCGCTCATTCCTACCCCTCGCGTTGGTCTTGGCCTCCCTCGTGGCTTATTTCGTGCTTTCAACCGGCTTGGGCATTTATCAGCAGCTTCCTTGGCCCCACCTGCTGATCGCTGGCGGCGCCTGTTTTTGGGCACTCTCCCAAGCGATCTCGAGTCCCAGCACGAAGCGCCGTATTGCGGCGATCACCTCAACGGTATTCTGTTTCCTGCTCACCGGGCTCTACGGCTGGTACACGCTTTCCTACTCCAACTACCAGACCACCAACTCGGTCGCCGTCGGTGAGCAGGTGGCAGCCCTGGGCGATCTAGAGCTACCTTCCCAAGAGGGCACACCCACCGCGGTACTGGCCGGACACGCCACGCTCTTGGTGCTCTATCGCGGCTATTGGTGACCCTATTGCCGCCAGGAGTTGGTCCAACTCCAACGCCAGATCAGTGATTTTGAAGGACGCGATATTCGCGTGGTGGCGTCCAGTATCGATAGCGTCGAAGAGATTTCGATGATGCGCTCCTCGGCTGGCGCCGACTTCGATTTTCTTTCCGATCCGGCCGGGAAACTCCTCGACCTGCTTGCCGTACGACACGTGGGTGGCCGTGTGGATGGCGCGGATATCGCACAGAGCGCCTCTTTCCTGATCGCCCCTGACGGCACCATTCTCTGGCGTGCCGTGGCCGAAAATTACCGCGCCCGCCCCGATCCGGACGAGATCCTGGCCGCCGCTGACCGGCTGCTCCCGGTCGGCTGAGCGCGGTTCCGATCCGCGCCAAGCCGGCCGATCGACACCCTCAAGCGCGAATTTTCCGCCGCTCACGGCGAGAGATCGCTCTCGTAGCCGCTGAATCGAGGCTTCTGCGAATAGAGCCTCGGCCTGTCGAGTAAAGCGGCAGCACAAGGCCCCGATTGCGATCTCATCCCCATTCGAAATATGAGGTATCTATGTCTATAGCTCTGCAACTCAATAGCGTGACCAAGCGCTTCGGCGACTTCACCGCCGTCGATGCCGTCTCGCTCGGCATCAAAGAAGGCACCATTCATGGCTTCTTGGGCCAGAACGGCGCCGGCAAGACGACGACGCTGCGTATGGTCATGTCGATCATCTATCCGGACGAGGGCTCGATTCGCGTCCTCGACCATCCCAATGCCGAAGCTGTGAAAGATCGACTCGGCTATCTACCAGAGGAAAAGGGTCTCTATAAGAAGATGACCACTTCAGAGATTCTGACCTATTTCGGTCGCCTCAAAGGCATGCCCGGGCGCGACGCCAAGAAGCAGGCTCGATTCTTGCTCGAGGAATATGGCCTTGGCGATTGGATGGATGAGAAATGCGAGGCGCTCTCGAAAGGCATGGGCCAGAAAGTCCAGGTCTTGGCCACGTTGATCCACGATCCGGAGCTGGTGATTCTCGACGAGCCCTTCTCCGGCCTCGATCCGGTGAATGTCGAGGTCATGCGCAAGCTGATCCTGCGCATGAAGGGCGAGGGGCGCACAGTCATCTTCTCGACCCACATCATGGAGCAAGCGGAGCAGATCTGCGACGCCATCTTCCTGATCCATAAGGGCAAGAAAGTGCTCGACGGCACGCTCGCTGAAATCAAAGCCGGAACCGATTTGGGCATCCGGCTCGATTACGACGGTGACTCGAGCGTGCTGGAAAATCTACCCGGCGTCCGGCGCGTGAACAATGCCGGCAAGCATGCCGAGATCAACCTCGAGCCGGGTGCCGACGCGCAAATGATCCTGCGTCATCTGGTCGACAGCGGGCTGATCATCCGCCGTTTCGACCTCAGCCAGCCTTCACTCCATGAAATCTTCGTCCGGTCCGTGGGCGCGGATCAAATCACCGAGCGCGGAGGTGAGTCCAATGCTTGATGCCAAGACCCGACTGGTGGCTGGCCGCGAGGTGATCGAGAATGTGCGTACCAAGGCTTTTTGGATCGGCATCTTCATGTTCCCGGTCATCCTCTCGCTCGCGATCCTGGTGCCGACTTGGATCGAGAGTCACCGCTCCGCCCGCGTTTATACCGTGATCGACAATTCCGGCTGGCTCTTGGATGCCGTTGAGAATCGCGCAGCACTACCGGATCTCGAAAAGGTCTTCCAACACGCCTTCGACTTGAAACGAGACGAAACCGAGAAAGCCCAGGCCGAGTTCGCGGCTCTGCCGGAAGAGCTTCGGCAGTCGATCGTGCAGCTGGAAATGGTGCTGCCGATGATCCAGCAACGCCTCGGCGAGGAGGTCGAGGCTTCAGAAGCGGAAGCCAAGGCCGTGGAGAGCTTCGCGGCCACCATCAGCGGACTCTCGGGGCCGCGCGGCGAGCGCCTGCGTCAGATGGTGCCAGCAGCAGCCATGGCCGAGCTCGAGGGTCTACGCAATTCCGTGCGCGATTGGTGGCAAGCCCTGCCCGCCGAGGACGCTGAAGCTTTCGGCGGTGCCGTGACCAAAGACCGCTATGTGCGTCAGGAAGCGCCGGCTGCTGAAGGCGAAGCGTTGATCGAGCAGCTGAACGCTATGGTCCTGAAAGAAGAGCTCTTCGCGTATTTCATCATCGGCGAAGATCCGGTTCATGGCGAGCGACCGATCAAATACGTTTCCTCGAACCTCACCGACGAAGATCTGAGCCGCTGGTTCGGCAACCTGGCCACCGAAGCCGTACGCGATGTGCGCCTGCAGGAAAAGGAAGTCGATCCCGATGTTGCCCATTGGTTGCAGTCACCCGTGGAGATCGAGACCAAAAAGCTCGGCGCTGGTGGTGAGGAAGAGGTTGATGCCACGGACCGCGTGCGCCAATGGGCGCCCGTGGCATTCGTCTACCTGCTGTGGATCGCGATCTTCTCGATCGCCCAGATGCTGCTGACCAATACGGTCGAAGAGAAGAGCAACCGCATCATGGAGGTGCTGCTTTCTTCGGTCTCGCCCCTGCAGCTGATGACCGGCAAGATCGCTGGCATCGCTGTGACCGGCCTTTTGATGGTCCTGTCGTGGGTGCTCTTCTTCCTCGCTGCGGTCAAAGGATTGCCGCTCTTTATGGATGAGAAGCCGGCGGTGGATCTCTCAGCCATCGCCACCGACGCCTTCTTCCTCGGCTCCTTCGTCATCTACTTCCTGCTCGGCTATCTTTTCTTCGCGGCTCTCCTGGTCGCCATCGGCTCGGTCTGCAATAGCCTGAAGGAAGCACAAAATTTGCAGTCGCCGGTGATGATCATGCTCATGGTGCCGCTTTTCGCCATGATGCCGATCGCTCAGGATCCAAACGGCCCGCTGGCCAAGATCCTCTCCTACATTCCACCCTTCACACCTTTCGTGATGATGAACCGCGCTGCCGGTCCGCCCCAGGTTTGGGAATATGTCGCGACCACGGCACTGCTTTTGGTATCGCTGATCTTCGTGATGTGGGCCGCCGCCAAGGTCTTCCGCGTCGGTGTGCTGATGACCGGCAAGCCACCCAAGATCCGCGAGATCCTGCGCTGGATCCGGGTCCCCGTCGGCTCGGTGCCGGCCCGGAAAGCTGACTGAAGCCGGTCTCAAGACCATGCGCCTGACAGAACCCGTCGCTGGCATCAAATAGACCAGAAAAGGGCCGGATTCCGAAGAATCCGACCCTCGATCCTCAATACCAAGCGGATCAGATCTCGCCTTCTGCCCTATTCGACATAGGTGACGACGAGCTGCGGATGATTCGCCGCCGTGGAGTGATCTCCCGAGTAATAACCCATATGGTCGTCACCGCCGTCGTCGTTATCGTCGACTGCGAAGTAGACGCGGGTCTGGGTCGTGCCGGTGACGTTGATCGCCGCCAGTCCAGCAGCATCAAGCGCACCCTCGGACCAATCGCCATTCGACGCCGGCGCGTTCAGCGATGTCGACGCCGTGGCCGTGGCCGCGGCTTGGAAGTCCGAGGCCTGGAGCGCCGTCGAGCCCGAGAAGCCGCCACTTTGCACATCCACCAAGCATTGGCCGAAGCCGCTGGTGAACGGATCCGAGCCGCGCACCGTACCGCGACGCAAACGCAAGGTAGCGGATTGCACGGTGGCACCATCGGGGATCGACGAGGTGTCGAAGGACAGGATCGACTTGTATTGACGGTCTTGTGTGCCATCGCCCGGACGGATCGGCCGGCTGCCAGCACCGCCCGAGTTGGCGGCGCCGCCGACGTTGGAGGTCTCATTGGATTCGCGAGTCCAACCGTCCTCGCCGCCGATCGACGTGAAGGTCACGGTCACCGGCGTGCCGCCGCCACCGCCGCCGCCGCCACCACCGCCACCACCACCGCCGCCGGAGACAGCGAAGGCGAGGTCGTCGGCATCGTCATAGGTACCGCCGCTGCACGGGCTCTGGGAGCCGTTGTAGCGGAAGTTGGCGCGCACCGCTTGCAGATTGCCAGCTGGCAACGTGTATTGCGCCGTGAGCGTCTGCTCGCCGCCCGCGGACGGCACCTGCGAACCGATCAGGGTCCAGGACGGGCTGTTGGCGTCGGCCGCGTAATAGAGGTCGAGCGTATCGGAGGAGCCGGTGCTCCAGGCCCAGACCGTCACCGCGACTTCGACCGTCGCACCTTCAGCAAAATCCGAGGAGTCCAGCGTACTCACCACGATGCGCTCATTCGATTCATCGCTCTGATAAGTGCCGGCGGTGCCATCGGTGCAGCTATCCAGGGTATTCGGCTGGTTCTGCTCCGGACCGACGGAGCCGCGGCCTTCGAGCAGAGTCGTCGAGTCGCACTCGGTGCCGAGAACCGCACAGGCAGGCGCGCCGAGACCAGCATCGTAGACCGCGACTTGCGGTCCTCCGGAATTCGGATCGCTGATCGTCAGCGAGACCACGTCCTGACCCGAAAGACCACCGGAATCGGTCACCACGGCGGTGATCGTATGCACGCCGATGGTAAGCGCGGAAGATGAGAACGAGGCGCCGGAGCCGATGGCACCGTCGATCGACGATGTCCAAGCGAGGCTGGCCGAAAGGTTGCCGTCCTCACTATCCGTGGCCGATCCAGCGAAGCTCACCGACGTGCCGACATCGGCACTCGAACCGTCCGCGGGGCTGGTGATCGTCACCACCGGCGCGGTATTGCCAGGCGCGCCATTCGGGATGCCCGCGGCGTAGACATCGATCGAGTCACCGCTGCCGCCACCTTCTTGGCGATTATCGGTATAGATGGCGATCAAATCGCTCATCACGGCGTCGAGGCCGTTGTAGTCGCCCCATTCGAAGGAGTCGGCGATATTGGGCGAGAGCTCAGCCGTCACCCGCGACGGCGCCGAGAAGGTCTGGGCACCATCATCAGAGAAGGAATAGTAGACGTCGACACCAGTGCGTGAGGCGCTGCGGCGGGTGTCGTAGAAGATCACGTGCACGCGGCCATTGGCATCGACTGCCAGCCATTGGTTGTAGCGATCGACGCTATTGGCGTCGGCACTTTCATGCGGCGTCGACAGGTTCCACGTCGAGCCGCCGTCGCGCGAGTAGGCGACTTGAATGCGCGAGTGATTGTTATTGGCGTTATTGCTATCCGTTGCCGTGGTGTCGCTCCACGCCAGGTAAACGCTGTCGGCATACGGTCCATTGGAATAGTCAGTATCCGCCGACACATAGACAAAAGCGTTCCGCGTCTCCATCGACGGCAGCGCATAATCGAAGCTCGCCTCGGTGGCCGCGACTTGGGTGGTGGCGCCGAAGCTGGTACCGCCGTTGGTGGATTTGGCGAGCAGGATCTGGCGGCTGTTGAAAGCCGGCCAGACGTAGTAGACAGCGCCTGATTTATCCGAAGTGATATCCGAGCCGATACCGAGTGAAGCACTCGCCGATGAGAAGCTCTGGCTGGTGAAATTGGCGCCGGAATCGGTCGAGCGCGCGAATTGCATCACATTGCCATCGTGCCAAGTGACGTAGATATTGTCCTTATGCGGCGAGCTGGCGAATTTATCGACGTGGATGAATTCCTTATCGTTACCATTGCCTGTTGATAGCGTTTTGCGGGTGATGTCATTCCAGGTCTGGCCGTTATCCGCCGAGCGGTAGAACCAGATCTGACAGCCACTGAAATTGCAATTGCCGAGCGTCGCGGTATAGGCGAGCGTGCCGTCGGAGGACCAATCCACGGTCGGATCGCAGCAGGTACCGCCGCCGGGCAGGGCCGCGGC
>JAOBYG010034005.1:0-12335 GCA_025403545.1 Epizoanthus stellaris | reverse complement strand
TCTTGTTCTTGTTCTTGTTCTTGTTCTTGTTCTTGTTCTTGTTCTTGTTCTTGTTCTTGTTCTTGTTCTTGTTTTTGCTACTTGTTCTTGTTGTTGCTCTCGCTCCTACTCTTTCTTTTGCTCTTGCGCTTCGTGTCTCCCCTGCTCTGGCTCTTGCTTTCTGATTTCTACTTTATCTTCCACTTTATCGTCCTCTTCTTCTTTCTCTTCATCTTTCTCTTCGTCTTCGTCTTTGTCTTGTTCTTTATTTTCAGTTTCTTCTTCGTCCTCATCATTTACTGCATTCTGAACAATATGATTGCCTTCCTTCGTCTGAATCTTATTAAAAACCTTTTGCGGTCCCTTTGTCTCTGAGCATGTCTCTTGTACCATAGCGGTACTCTGTACCTTTGGCACAAGTCTACAAATGCCTGACTCTGGATCACACAGATAATTGCTATGTTCTTCATTTAAAGATGTTTTCCATGAATTGAACGGCAGATTTCCTCTGTGCGCTCCGTGTCATGTGTACCGTTGGCGGTTTCTATTCCTGACTCATGCGTACACCCAGGAATCTCCTCGTAGCCACTAATTTTGTCTTTTTCGGGTAGCGGGATATTACCATGATAAGTGACAAGTGATTCATCTGTGCACATATTCTGCGGAATGGTTGTGGCTGGTTCGCAGTCCTCCGTAGCTTCTGTTTTGTCTTCAGATGCGTTTGCCCTACGTGAATATTGCTGCTGTTTCTGCTGGTAGTACGACCACGTGTTCTCTTCCTCGCATTCCTTGGACATTCGCTTTACATGCCTGGATTTTGGTGGCCTTACAGGTGTGAGGAAACACTCTTCCCTACGATGTAATCCGAATCTCAGCCGCGGTGCTTCTTCGTCCAAGCAATATGCTAACCTCTGTACCTTGTCCAGGTAGTTTGACGGCGCCCAACCAATGGAGTGACTGTGTGTTCTGACAAGCCACCAGCCCCCCTCCGATTGTTCCAATACTTCAACGGCGGTGTCCTCTTGTAAGTTAACTTCATCCTCGCTTTCCTTCGTGTAGGTACTGACGACGTAGAATATTTTATCTTCTTGATCTTGATCGTTATCTTGGGCATTTACAACTGGGTCTTCGCTGGTGGAGTCGACGTGTGCTGTTTCGTTTATTTCTTCGACAATGATACGGACTATTTCTTCACTGGTGCAGTTTGTCTGGTTTTCTGCGTCGCTTTCAGGAGGAGAAGGGGAAATGTCATTATCTTGTTCATCTGTTGAGCTGTAGACGAAGTCTGGCGCTGTGATGTCTCTCTGTGAAATGCGATTCAGAATGGGAGATGGAATAGGTGTAGCGTACAGGGAGCTTTCTTCACTTTCTGATTCACAGACCCTTTCGCCGTTTGTTGAAATGGCAGATTCTTCTGAGATGAAAGAAATAGGTCTGGTCTTGAGAACATTTTCCTCCTTTCCTTCAATCCGTTGTGCGCATTGACCAGTTGTAAGGCCGTCATGTTCCTGAGTTCTGTTTGGCGCTTCCTCCTGTGTGGCATCGACATGTGACAAAGCCCGACCGACCTGTGCCCGTATCACATCAGGGTCTTCCGCTCTCCGAGTTCGTCTTCCCTTGGAAACCTTCGGTTGTTTCTCCTGGTGTTCCACGTTTACATACATTGGAATTTTCTTCCGTGTATCACCGGTGGTTAAAACGATCTTTTTCTTTACTGATGAATTCCCCTTGAAAAATGAACAAAATGTCAATCAAAAAGGACGAGCGAGTTTAGAGCAACTATATGCATTACACTGCGACTACAACATATTAGCTGCTACTACCTCCTCCCTTCACACCACAAACAACAAGCAACACACACCACAACCAAAGCCAAATCCCACAACCAACAAGCCACACCCCACAACCAACAAGCCACACACCACAACCAACAAGCCACACCCCACAACCAACACGCCACACACCACAGCTAACAAGCCAAATCCCACAACCAACAAGCCACACACCACAACCAACAATCCATACTCCACAACCAACAAGTCACACCCCACAACCAACAAGCCACACCCCACAACCAACAAGCCATACCCCACAACCAACAAGCTACACACCACAACCAACACACGATAGACCACAGCCAACAAACCACACTCCGCAACCAACACTCCACAACCAACAAGCCACACTCCACAACCAACAAGCTACACACCACAACCAACAAGCCACACTCAACAGCCAACAAACCACACTCCACAACCAACAAGCCACACATCACAAACAACATGCCACACACCACAGCCAACAAGCCACACACCACAACCAACATGCCACACACCACAGTTACATGTAACAAGCCACATATCACAACCAACAAGCCACACACTACAGCCAACAAACAACATGTCACAAGCAACAAGCCACACACGACAACCAACAAGCCACACTCCACAAGCCACACATCACAACAAACACGCCACACACAACAACCAGCAAGCCACACATCACAACAAACAAGCCACACACCACAACCACCAAGCCACACACCACAACAAACACGCCACACACAACAACCAACATGCCACACACCACAACAAACAAGCCACACATCACAACCAACATGCCACACACCACAACAAACATGCCACACATCACAACCAACACGCCACACACAACAACCAACAAGCCACAAACAACACGCCACACACCACAACCAACAAGCCACACACCACAACCAACGAGCCACACACCACAACCAACGAGCCACACCCCACAACCAACAAGCCACTCCCCACAACCAACAAGCCACACCCCACAACCAACAAGCCACACACCACAACCAACAAGCCACACCCCACAACCAACAAGCCACACATCACAACCAACAAGCCACACCCCACAAGCCACACACCACAACAAACAAGCCATATACCACAATCAACATGCCACACCACAACCAACAAGCCACACACCACAACCAACAAGCCACACACCACAACCAACAAGCCACACACCACAACCAACAAGCCACACACGACAACCAACAAGCCACACACCACAACCAACAAGCCACAGACCACAAGCAACGAGCCACACACCACAACCAACAAGCCATACACCACAACCAACACGCCACACATCACATCACAACCAACAAGCCACGCACCACAACCAACACGCCACACATCACATCACATCACATCCAACAAGCCACACACCAGAACAAACAAGCCACACACCACAACAAACAAGCCACACTCCACAACCAACAAGCCACACTCCACAACCAAGAAGCCACACCCCACACCCAACAAGACACACCCCACAACCAACAAGCCACACGCTACAACCAATAAGCCACACACTACAACCAACAAAACACACTCCACAACCAATAAGCCACACACCACAACCAACAAGTCACACTCCACAACCAACACGCCACACCCCACAACCAACAAGGCACACTGTACAACCAACACGCCACACCCCACTATCAACAAGCTATACACCACAATTAACATGCAACAACTACATGCCATAACTGACTGGCAAGCCATAGTCAACAGGCCTCAAGCTAGTGCACACCACAACGAACCAGTCGTAATCACAAATAACTAAGTACATACTTACTCCAAGAATATTTGAGAGACAAGCAGTTCCATAAAGCATGCTTACCCCACTCCTCTTTGCATTGGGCTGCCATGTGATTCGTCGTCCTGTGTGTGAGTAAATTATAAAAATATAATTATATTGTATGTAAAAATTTAAAGCTTAGATAAAAGCAAGACCGGATTTGTTTTGTTTGTTTATACTACTGAAATTTGCATAAACATAATTTGGGGTGGGGGTCCTATTACTGGATGGAATTATGATTCTAAAAATGTGCAAACTACAATGGTAACTATATATGGTAACTCATCAAGTGTAAGCTTTTAAAAAGTCACTTGTCAAAAATAGCTTTAGAATTGTGAAATTAAATCAAACTCTGTTAGCATAAACATAACAGTAACATGGTCTACAGTCTGTCAATTTTAAAATATTCCGTTGAACAGTTACAATTTAATCTTATTCATCATCCACATTGTCATCACCCTTATCCAGGGCCACAGAACAGGGTGAAAAGCAAGGGGTTATAACAAACATGTAAGAAGAAGGCTACTGGGCAGGGTTTAGGGGTGTGCTGCACTGTAAAAAATGGAAACCTTAGGTCTCCTGAAATGGCCGGAAATGTATATAAAACTATCAACTGTGTTGAAAATTATCAATTTATACCAGCTAGAAGCACTTATTTTTCAGTTTATGCGGGAATTCTTGCTTGAATCGCAATAAATTTCAATATTTGAAATAAAGCCTCGCCCTGTCTCTATGGTACATACATATTAAACTCAAGCATCATGGTCTTATATCTGGAAGGGTGTATTACAGGAGGAACATCTTACATTTTTTGAGGGCTTATTTAGGGAACTCTATGTTATTTCAATGTAGATATACTACTTAAAAGCATGTACAAGTCGTAGACCTTCTGTTTTATTGAATATATTGCTTGCTACTGACCATATAATCCTGATATACTGTTTAGCATTGTGCCCCTTAACATCCTGTGCATATCTGTCTCTCTGCCTTTCTGTCGCGCATGCTCAGATGACATAGCTATTTCTCTCAAGTACATTGCAGGCGCGCAACCTTCTTTGTCATCAGTCCTGTATGTGTATAGGAATGGCAACAAAGTATTAGGGAATAATTATAGTAAACTTCTGAACAGACGTTCTAGCCTGAGTACAAATTGCAATTTTTAAAAGGCTATTTTGGGTGTGTGTATAGGATTAACTAAATGTGGTAAGTCGAAGTGCTGTAGATATCCCATGAAATTCCTTCTGAACGTTATCCCTAGAAATGTATTGGGTCCACACGGAGAATCGCTTACCCCAGTAGGATTCAAACCCACAATCTCTGGAACAGACCACTGTTGGTCTACTGACTGAGCTACATGTACAAGGCCAGATGGGAGCTGGTTGTGAGTAAGTTACATTGTTGGTTTGTATATAGCTTGGTATTTTGGGTGTGCTTGTACATACATGAGGATGGGGGGAGGGCAGCTTTGATAACAGGGACATGATAAATGGAAGAGAATGGAAGAATGGGGGGGAGGAGAACTTCTAGGCAGCATAAGATTTGTGTCAGACAATGCATGGAATGCCTCTGAAAAAACAAGACTTTTATGTCACAAATTACATATATTAAGTACTACCAAATAAGGAAATAGATCAACAATAGATCTAAACAATCCCCACATATTGCATTGGTTTCAAAACATTTTGTGTCATGTTTCATTTTAAACTTTGACAGACAGTTGTTTATCCATGAAATATATATAGATTCAAAGGCCTGATGCACAAAGCCAGATTTGCTGATCAACATTTTTGTTGATTTTAAGTCATTCATAATTGTAAAAGATTAGAGTTTTCCGTATTGATTTCACATTATGCAAACTAATTCTGTCTGTTGGGAAAATTGTGAGCTGTGTGCATCCAGCTCCTGGGTACAACTTTGCCAAATATGGAGACAAGCTAGTGAGCCAAAATGTCTTACACTGGAGGTTTTGAATCAATTAACCAGTACAAAATCGGCCGAAAAGTTGGCAGTGTGGAAATAATCCTTAACAGTGGGTATTTACCAACATCAAACTATCTAGATAAAAATATTATGATTTGGGCCTTATGAATTATTCATGAGTACTCACCTTATTATCCACCATCCATCTTTGTTTTTCTGTACCACCTTGACTATTTGACCCATTTCAAACCCAACTTCATCTTCAAATTCTGACTCAAAATCTTGAATGGTGATACATGTCTCTTCTGACAAGAAAATAGAAATAAAATTGATTATAGGAACTGATCATGATTACTATGTTGGAAGTATATTATTTTGTACTCACAACAACATGACATATTTCCATCAATTCTAACATTAGCCCAAGGTGCATTTACAAGTTAGTTAACCTTTGTACATGCTAGCTACAGTCATCCATATGAATTTGTGTGTGTGCCCAAGTGACACATTCAGATGGACTGTTTTCAAAACGTTTTGTGACCACACAATTATTTTGGTCTCAATTTCAATGGGTCACATGATGCAACACTGAGCACTGCACAAATTATGCAACACAATGCAAAACAATAATGCAATGTAAAACAAAACAACACTGTCTAGCAAAATAACACAATTAACAAAACAAAATAAGACAAAACAAAACAAAGCAAAACAAAACAAAACACAACTCAACACAATATGCTATAAATTACAATGAAACATTAAACACAACACACCAGTGCAGCATATATAACATAGCGTGTTAGTATAAAAACAGATTCCTTTCCATCTGGGCCTGTTTACTGAGGAGAAGTTGCATTCTGGGGCACCTACAATCCAGGACAAAACGTCTGGGACAGAATCGAAATTCTATCATATTTGATAGTTAAGAAGTTTGCCCCCCTCCCCCCAGTCCAATGTTGACTCCAGATAAAAGAAACAACATGGGGCGCATTGCATGGTAGACAGACAAGCCAACATTTGTTAGGGGCGAGGGGGGATGGATTTAACACAGGGGATTGCCTCAACAAGGCAAGATTTGTATAAACCCTTATAAGTTGAAAGCTGTCCCAAGTCGTTTTGTCCAGGATTGTAGCCAGATTTGAGTAAATACATCACACACAAAAAACAAGGCTGCTTTGACAAAATATTATCGAATAATAATAAATTAAAGCCACTCTGAGATATTTACGAAAATGTTAGTTTTTATTCTGATCAAAATATCACCTTTCCCAAAATACAGGGCCTTATATTTCTGAAATGTATTCACAAAATGTTTCTGATATTTGATACTTTGTCTTAGCCACCAGAAGAGCTTATATGCAAAATATTGAGCTTAACAACCCATAGATGTCGTTAATATGGAAGGCCAGCCAGGTTTTTCCGCCCTGTCACCTGTCACCTGTCAACAAACACCTTCACCTGATCTTGTCCCCAGATTTCGTTTTGGAACCAAAACAAGATCTTAGGACGCGATCTGGTGTTTGTGCACTGGAACTGGGCATGCGCAGGTGATGTGTGGACCTGATTCATGGACCACGCACAGTTTATTTTGGCCAGATCTCGTTTCTTCCTCCCCCCCCCACACACACACACATACACATTTTTCTTCGAAAATTCCAAAACGAGATCTGGGGACGATATCACCCGAAGATTTTGTTTTCATCTGTCTAGTCTATTCTGCCGTAAGGATCAGTGTGCAGTGTTTTCGATGTCCCTGATAAGCAGCTCATCTGAAATGTTGGAGCAGGGAGAGAAAGAGGAGTTATCAAGCGTTCATCTTCAGCTTCAACTACTCTGACAAAGAAAACCTATGATTCCTACCTGTGTTGGAGGGATGCATTCCAACGTATAGTTTTGCTTGATAAACAGCTCCCGCCTTGGGTTGTTCACAGGTCTACATCAATGAGCTAGTTTTGACGCATCTCAAATTGAGGGGAATCTTTCTCTAGCGGCTCGAATAGATAATCACGCAAGAACAACAATGTTGCAATTCCAGGCGACCCAGCATGTCTTTTTGCGTTTCCTATAAAAGGATGAGTTAATGTCATACCTTATAAAGGCGTGAAAAATGGGATGCGCTTTGGATTTCTGCTCTCCGATTGCGTCACAGATGGTATTGATGCTATAATGCCGAAAGCTCTTTCCGATGCCGAACGCATCTCGGAATAAAGCAGTATAAACCCCTAAAAATGAGAATAACTTATTAACCTACTTCATATTCTCTTAAACGTCTCAAGACTGTGTCCTTTATTACATAAAATCGCCGATTTAACAAGGTTTTTTGGTGGATACCGCTAACCGTCTCATATGCAAATTAGATACTTCGAAATGACGTTCTTACCGCTCCCTCTGAAACCCGATCACGTGGCTACCCTTCTGAGATCATTTGGCACATCCAGAGGACTCCCCATGCTAAATTTGATGTCATCGTACGGATTTGCACAATCAAAACGCTAACAGACCTGACTAGAACCATTACTGCATCAATCTGCAGGGCTTGTCTCAGACCGAGCTTGAGGGAAATGGCATCAATGTGTTTGCTGCTGTTCTGCATACTCACTTGGCTGGTTAGTATATCACGTGACTTTATAGCCCCACAAAGAAGCACAAGAATCCAGTGGTGCCGCGTCGGGCTGTGCTGCATGTACATGTGAGACACTGCAAATATACAATACCACGTCTCTCCCAAATACGAGGCTAGCTGGGCTGGAAACCACACCGACTGACGATACACTCTAATGACCTACTACGATCTGTCCAACGTAAATGACAAGACCAGCCTGATCGTGATAGGATTATCCTGATCTCTACTATTTCTACTATTACCACTACCACTACTACTACTACTGCAACTACTACTACTACTACTACTACTACTACTACTACATTTTTACAAACGTTGCAGTTTCTTTACGCACGTTGTATGGTCTTTCTGAACATTGTAGGCTTATTATAAAAATTGTAGCCTCTTAGCAAACAAACATTGTAGCCTCGTTACAAACGTTGCAGTGTCTTTACGAACGTTGTACGTTCCTTATGAACGTTGTAGCCTCTTAAGAACATTGCAGTGTATTTACTAACGTTGTATGCTCCTTAGGAACGTTGTAGGCTCTTTACCAACATTGTAGCTCCTTTACAAACATTGTAGCGGCTCTTTACAAACATTTAGTCTTTACAAACATTTGCATCCTCTTTACGAACGTTGCAGTGTCTTTGCGAACGTTGTACGTTCGTTATGAATGTTGTAGGCTCTTTACGAACATTTAGTCTCTTTATGAACATTGCGGACTCTTTACGAACATCGTAGGCTCTTTACAATCATTGTAGGCTTTTTACGAACGTTGTAGTCTCTTTACGAACTTTGTGAAATCTTTACGAACATTGTAGGCTCTGTACGAACATGGTAAGGCATGTAGTAGGCTTTTTACGAACGTTGTAGTCTCTTTACGAACGTTGTGAGATCTTTACGAACATTGTAGGCTCTCTACGAACACGGTAAGGCATGTAGTAGGCTCTTTACGCACGTTGTAGGCCCTATACAATAGTATAGAAACTAATGTTAAGATTTATTTTTGTAACACAGTCTACGGCCACGTTCGTAAAATGAACCTTCTTTGTTATTTGTATGTGGCTTTAACCTTGCACTCTGTAAAGAAACTCGCAAGATTCGCTTCCCGATGTAATTGGGTCTACACATTGTAGTGGACGGGTAAACAGGCCTTTAGGTGTGGCGGATAAAAAACTTGGCATGTATTTCAGACCTAATGCATTATCATCAAATCCTTGTATTTGTAGGTCGTAAAGCAAGATTAAGGCACATCAGGAACGGAACAGAATTACCCGAGCTTACCCGCGATGACAACTACGACTTCAACTTTCAGGTTAACTAGTTATAATTAGTATTTCAGGCGTGTACCAGTTTGCCTGTAAAATAGCCGTTTCTTCTTGGAATCTCATTGTACTAGTAGACGAAAACGACTATTATTTAATGGAACTCTATGCTGTGGAAGTTGCTTCGTGATTGTCTGGAGACATTGAAAGTATCACAGTATATATTGTATATACTGATTTATCGTCAATTTGACACGTACTATAGTGCATTAAAAATTTTAAACGTTTTCGTCCTTGAAGTGTTAAAGTTTAAATCGCCAAATATTTCCTTGAAAAATATGCTTTTCTCGCCCACGCAGGAGGAAGAGGATGCATGCCTTCTTTCATTTCTAAGTCAAGTGTAACTTTAAATTTATTTCAAAGCATAAGGATTGGCGAATTCATTTGTACAAACCGTGCGTAGCGTGTTAGGAACTAACCTTTTGCTGAATCTCGTTGCAACTCAACAGGAAATACAACATTTCAACAAGGAAGTCAAGATTCTTCCGGTAGGCTACATCTCCCTCTATTATTTGTTTACCTACTTATAAATTTTAAAAGGAAACGTGGCTGGCAACAGCATTTTATTTTGAAATAAAGTATTCAAGCTCCTTTCCATGAGAATTCGTAGCATTTCGTTGTATCTTGTTCCATATTTGCAAATAAATTAACGCTCGAAAGTTTCCACTTCACTTATCGCCATTTTGGATCGTAGGCGCCGTCATCTCTAACAAAACCGCCAATGCGTATTATTTTTCTCTGTTTCAAGAGTAACGTAGCAAAGAGGAATGCAATGCAACGCAATAGAAATGAAGAAGCAAAAGCATTGTGTTATCGCTTTGTATGCCATTGCACTGCATTCCTGCAGTATCACATATCCTTGTATCACATTTACAACAAAGGAAATAACACGAATTGACGTCATCATTCAAGATATATATATATAGATTTCGACAGAGTGCACATCAAATATTTTTTTTAAGAAAGCGGTGTTCTACGAATATGGTGTTTACGGTCGAATGTCCCGGCGTCTTTATTAATAGCTGCTAGTCTCCGAACAGCCTTGTCAACAATGGTTAGTCTATAATATTAAAATAAATTTTGTTTCTTAGGGAGACGAACTTATAAACGAGTGTGTCTATAATACAATGGATCGTACCCACCGGACAAAGGTAATTAAACACTGCACTTACTTGACATTACTTGTCACACAGGGATAATAGTCACACAAACGGTCTGTTATACCTGTTATACCTGTTATACCTATTATACCTGTTATACCTGTTACATATACAGCGGATATTGCATGGCCGTTAAGAGATAGGAATTTATCTTCGAGTTTTGATAATATCTCTTTCGAACGAGGGAAGCGAATAATCTCCACGTAAAGAGATTAGGGGAGAAGATAAAATACCAAATACCAGATACACAGACATCTCGTTTCCAGGAATGTCGGTAGCCCAAGCGAGTACAACAAAAACAACAACAACAACAACAACAATGATTCATTCCCATGTAGTTTTTTTTACATTAATTGATTTAATTACGTAATATAATAAATTATATATTTAAAGGAGAAATGGCCACCTGAAATAACCATGAGGGCTAAATAGGCCAGGTGGCCAGTATATTAGTTTTGCACTTTTAGGTCGGTACACAAAATATAAATGAAAAACATATGAACATATGTACATATGTACGCCAGAATTTTCTTCGTTACCAGCATTTGTTCGAGTCAACGGGCGCCATATTGGAATATGGTTCAGTGTCAAGTTTGACTCTTGATCCATGACGCATTATAAAAATTGTCAGTGGGAAAGGTCACGAAAATTGGCCCCAAGATTATCACGCTTATGGGACAGACCGCATAATCCAACATGGCGCCGTAGCCTCGAACGAACACTAGGAACGAAGCTGATCCTAGCCTGCTCCTTTGAGTAACTATGACAACATTGATGTCTCCACAAGTGAAGATATAAGATTTTAGTGAATGGAAAAATCTTATCGTTAATTATATACAAGAAAAGGGTATTATCTCGTGATAATTGTGGGGAGGCTGTTATGTTTTGGATATATTTTTGTATGTTTTGTCAATTTTGAAATCTCCACAATTACCACATGATCCCTACGATTTTGAACCGTTTTTTTTATCCAAACTCGGCGGTCTATATATACCGCTTCACATCTTTTCTTTCCTTTGTGAATTTTATATGCCAAATATATAATACCCGTTAATAAAACCCGCTCCAAATAACTAAAGTCATGTTCGTCTTTCTCTGTTCCTCAATAGGGCGGGGATTCCACCCGAGAAGAAATGTGTCTGACTTTCGTGCATTACTACCCACGCGCCAACCTGTCTACATGTACGAGTCTGGACTTTGGATATTACCACTGGTATTATCAATATGGCTTCACGTGCGTATTATTCACTGGTTCCCAGCAAGGAAACACGCAAATAACTGTTTTGTTACTAGCATTTGTTCCATGTCACGGCCGCCATATTTTTGCCTTTTCACAAGGTTCTAATTTGATAAATAAAACAAAATTAAATGAAACAAAATCAAACTGATTTGCATGACAGGTGAATTGAACACGGATTTTAATCTTAAAGGCCTAGTTTTCACAAGCGACGCAAGAAAAAGCACAAGCACAAATGCAAGCACAAGAGATATGCGTCGAGTAAAAACAAACCGTGAAGTAAGCACAAGTCGTAAAGGAAAGCACAAGCAAAGCACACGAACAAGGAAGAAAAATTGATCCTTGTCCTTGTGCTTGTGTCACTGCTTATGATTGCGTCAAGCCCGTCACTGTGAAATAAGGATTCTTGTTCTTCCGCTTGATCTTGCGCTTGTTCTTACGTGTGTAGAGCAAGCAGGTTTTATGACAAATTA